>JAAAKL020006971.1:0-17401 GCA_010016065.2 Carybdea cf. marsupialis auct. non (Linnaeus, 1758) | reverse complement strand
TTGTAAAATAAGATTGTAGGCGTTGGCGACAGAGTTGGTTAGAGTTTGATGGAGGATTAGACGAAAGGAAGTTGTAAGAGAAATTGTTAGTTATTAGTAGAGATTTGCGTATATCAAATCTAGTGCAAAAGAAATGTGACTAACAGCAACTTAAGAGTCATTATTTGGAGTCTTTGCTTGTCATTGTACCGCGCGAACGTTACAACTTGATATCAAAATCACTAAAAAACCCCTCAATCACAAGTAGCGGTGTGGGTCCAAGCGAGTGTGTGTGAGGGGGAATGGGGCTGAGGCGCACAAACAAAGTGAGTGTATCATCGAAATGCAGGCTAATCAACAAAATTCGACCACATGTTGATGGCTCAATCCTCCCTAGCCACTAGGCTCCGCGGTCTCCGACAATTCTCTAAAAATAACGACTACGTTATGGATATCCAAAGGAACTTTTTAATAGGAATCATACAATATATGTAATCATAAGTTTTACTTTATTAATCTATTTCATTCATTTAATCATAAGTTGAATTTGACAGGTGATATGAGGGGTGTACCATTACGGGAATTTAACGTTAACTGAAAATGTTAACCCTTTAAAAATAGTTGCAGTTCATATTATTGAGGGCAATTGTCCCTTCTGCTCCCCGGTTCCACCGCCTCTGCGGTGCTGCATTTGTTTCTATTTTTATCTTTGTAACTAGTTAGAGTTGCTTTTAAATTAGTGTTTTTTATGAATGGACATCAGCCCCCCAAACTTCAAGGTTACAAGCCGCCACTGATTATCATACAGGTAATAACAGCTGGGTCTTGCGGACGCAGGAGAGGACACTTGGTAGATTATAAGGGTCACGATGATGGCAAATTTTGGCTTGTTAAAAGGGGCATGGCAATAGATAATGACATGATTAAAATGGTATCTGAAATAACCGTAGAAATCTAATAAGCCATTAACTACCTTTAGGGTTGTCAGTATTTTCTTAACTAGCGACTTACAGAAATCTTTTTATTGGCTAAAGATATATTTCTATTTTTTGAAAAGAATTAATAGGGGCAAGCGCTCCCAAGTGTTTACCACTAACTTGCGTGTTAGCACAGGCAGGTGAACGAAATGAAGGAGGAAAGGAACTTCCTCTTCTCCATTGTTATGCCGGAAGTAAACATGAGGATTTCAGGGTCACGAGAAAAGTTCTTGCCCAGCAGATGATAATAATGGCAGAAGTGCCTGGCGGATACCAATGGCTGAAAGAGAATCGCAAGTTTCAGATAGAAAATGGGTTGCATTTTTCACAAATCCGATCTATCAGATACATATGAAGTTGTGGATGCCTACATCGGTGAGCGAAATTTGTGTGGTATGAGACATGGTTATGGGGTATTGACATATCCAACAGGCGATCGTTATCAGGGAATGTGGAAATGGGACAAAAGGCATGGCCTTGGCGATTACATATACGTCGATGGTAGGAGGTGAGTGTATTTGGTTCTATATTGACAATTCCATATTCTTGGTTGAGATGTTGAGACATTTTCCTTATATTCTGGTTGGATATGCGTTGCGATCTGTTTTTGGAGAACCTCGATTTGTAGGCCCACAGACATATTTACAAACTGACAAGCATACAAATAGAAGAGTCGTTTTAAAATGTAAAGGGACTTCAATTCAAAATTGAGTACGATAGGATGACTTTCATTAATGGAACTCTTCAGCAGCTGACGTTAACACAGAATTCAAGGTTTCGACGACAAGAAAATCCTCTTGCGTGCATGGACAGAGATACAGAATACGTTGAGAGTACGCATTGTGTATAGGTTAGCCATTCTTTTAGAAGTCATATGGTATGCTTGACACTTTTCCAGATACTCCCAACGCCTCATTCAGAGACAGAACCCCCCACCTTTTCCACAGGGTTAGGGTTACGGTTAAAATTACGGTTACGGTTACGGTTCGGGTGGGAAAAGGTGGTGGGCTTACACTTTTTCAGTACAGTTTTGAACAATAGTGGTGGTGGTGGTGGTGGTGGTGGTGGGGTATCTGGAAAAGTATCTCTGCCATGGCTTTTCTGGTTCTATTTCTAAACCAAACGGACTTTCTATGCTAGTAATTTCTTCCTTAGGACTACTAAAATCTGGATTTCACTATATTCATACTGCTTTTCCTCTTACTTACGATCGTGGCACTTCTATTTCTTATGTCAACCGACATCTTCTTAGCAGTCTATCTTCCTGACTACGTTTTATTTCTACTCCTTTCAAAGTAACTCAATACCTTGAAGCGGCAAGCCTGCCTTGTATTGAGCGAAGAATTTTAAAAAATAACTAAATATACTAGTCGCAAAGATCTGAGCCATACCCTACTTCATGTATAATCTGTGGAGCGTGAAATTTGTATGACTTTTCAACCTGTTTCGATGTTTTTATTACTGACTACAACTTCACATGGCATATATTACATATAGTCTAAGATTGCATCAATCAGCAACACGAACTATATTATTACTTTACTAAGGAATTTTATGATGATCCCCCTTGTTAGTTTCGAAGGGCAAATGAGGAGTAAAACTGACGCCATCAGAAATAGCAAATTCTTAATAGTTCTTAATAAAAAAACAAATGGTTCAATCAAACTCCAGGTATCTAAGGTCAATCCTATAATAATCTGTTTTCAGAAATCTGTAGTATGTACAATGTTTAAACTAGAAGTGTTTGCATCTTGACATGTCTCTGGTCAAGACTCAGATAATTTTGCCTGCATTCTAACCTTAGGATTCAGCATCAAATGACAAGGTCTTGTTAGATTCGTGTTGGTAAGAAGCCCCGCTCTCGAATTTAGCTTTTGAATTTCTTACTACCAGGGAAACAGAGACATTAAGAATTTTTTCAACAATATATAACTTCAAAATTTTGACGTCACACTTTCCCTCCGCATACTAGGACCGAGGGCTGAGTGCGCACTGTATGAAAAAGGAGGAGCCTGGAGTGCCAAAGACAAAGAATCAAGTTTCGGGGTAACTCTAAACTGTAGATGACATCATATTTTGGGTCAACAATTAAACCGCCAAATTCATATTTTTTCAAATACTTCATGTTCATTGCGCTTCAACAATCCTATCTGGGACGTGGCTAGCCTTTTCAGATTGGGGGTGGGGGTGGGGGCGAGGGACCCCCAAATATATCAAGAAACAACACCACGTCTTGAGATGATTAAAACTTGTGAATTTGCAATCACAATCTTTATTTACTCGATCAAACACGGGAGGAATCTAAAGAATGCCGTATTATTATGTGCTTCCATTCTAGTTCTCTCTTCCAATAACAGTAAGTTCTGTGATGACAACAAGTATCATGACTTCAAGCCATTGGAAGGCAGTCGTAAGGGACAGCTACTAATTAGTTACACGAAAATTCGAGTAACTTCAGTATTCCGGGTAGACAGACTGCTATTTGTAGGTCCTCGCCCTGGTAATAGACAGATTGGCGAAAACTCGTTCGGTTTATGCGCACAGAACATCAAAATAGCACGAAATAACGAAACCGTTTAAAAAATCAGATTACAAAGGCCATAGAAAAGTGTTTTCTCTAAATCTCTGCTTTAAGATTTATATTTTTGAAACTGCAGATGCTCAGTACAGGGTAAGCCCAGTGAAGCGTGTAACCGCAAGTCAGTGCACTTAATGTGGCCATTAAGAATTGTGGGCTGTGTACTAACCAGGTGGGTAAGTTGATTCCCTGGAGATGTTAGATAAAGACCCTCCAGAGACTAACTGAAAAGCATTCATCGCCCAACTGTCAGTTTCAACACAATACCCCATGGAAGAATTTTATGTTGGCCTTAACGACATTTCTGTTCTTATGTAAACAGGATAACCGGATACTGGTACTCCAACGAATACATGGAGAGTCAAGGCCCGTCCAATTACCAGAAAGAAATAAGGTACGATGCTTTCGCTGTATTGTGAAAGGGAGCAATTCTTAGGTATTGATTTATGTAAGACAAAATTAGTCAAACATCAGTTACATGACATTTTTATCATAGAGATTTTGCTGGTTTAGTATGTAATCATCATTATCATAATCATCATCATCATCTTTGCTGTTGTATTATTATTATCATCATCGGCATTTTATTATGCGTGCGCAGTCTTTTGTGTCGTCACTTGATATAACAACGATTTGCAGAATCTGTTTTTGCCCACGATAATAACTTTAAAAAACCAGTACGCAGCAGTTACCATAAGCAGTAGTACATAGATGGGAAGATGTCACTGACAAAGTAAGAGAACACGAAGAATTAGTATAGCAATTCCTTCATAGGATTTGTAGTTTCTTTAACCGTAACTTACTTATTAAGCTGTGTTATGAGTAAGCGAGCATTGATAGATATCTTTAAGTTTTGGGGTAAGTGGAGCGCAGTCCCGTGTTAGTCGTCAACTCAGAGTCGACGCGTTTCTATCGATAAGAAAGTGCTAACTTTTGTCTCGCTTACGCAGCTCATGCTATCACTATCGCCATTGTCATCATCGTGGTTGTAGCCGTGGTTAAGAGGCTAATAATGACGTATCCTTTAAGGAAATTTAAAGAAATTCCCTCGTCTCTTTTGTGGGTGCCCGCGATAGTTCACTTTGACGACTTATAACCTTGTTAGTCAGAGGTTTCTGTTCTTTTTGCTAGCAAGAGCATTTTTCTATGTTATTCACATCAGTAGAAACCCTTTATTTCAAATTCAAAAGAATTTATGCTTGAAAAATGTATACCTGGCTCCATAATTTTGCATCCTAGTATTTATTTTTTACACAAAACATTTTATTCCGTAATCAAGGTCTAAATAAACATTGTTTACTATGTGTAATTGTTTCTAAAAACCTTTAGAGCGAAATTGTTTTGATTTTCTTAAGATTTGTTGAAATGGCTCTACCATGGAACATTTGCACACAGGTATCTGTGGAAGCCTAATTACTCGCAACTAGTCAAGAACAGTTCGAGAAACGTGTCGTATGGGCATGCTTTAAGCCATTTTTAATTGTTCATTTGAGTGCATGTGTGCTATTTGCCTCTAAAAAAGCAATTAAATTAAAATACAATTACATATGATTTAAAAAATCACTAAATAATAATATAATTAAGAAATGAAAGTATCATGCTATCTTCCTTACAAAGCGCGTCGGGAAGAACTCTGTTTGTACATTTTAATTGGTTGTAGTACAAAGTACGTTTTAGAGATATAAAGGACAACATGGCAGTGTAGAATGTGAATTAAGATTCCCCTTACGGAAATTACTACAGTACTACCTTTTCCTGGGTTCAGCATTTGTGCCGTTGAGCGATTTAAAGATAACTGCAATACTTAACTATTTTTTTTTACGAAAAAGAGTTTCTAGGTGAAGATTGGAAATATAGCTCAATTATGGATGTCCCCTCCACAAGCATCAAACTTGGTACATGGTTAGAGCAACACAATACAAAGATTTTCAGTCAAGGGGGACTGAAAATTGCAAGCTATGTGGGCTTCATCTTAGATTCAAAAATGGCCACCATCTTGGATCTGATTTTTTTCAATATATTTGTATCTGCATGAGATATCAAATTCTCTGCTCCCCTGATTGATAGATCGATGAAGTCAATGGTGATATAAATGTGTCAAACGTGTTGCGCCATCATAAAATCCAATATGGCAGCCACCAACAGACTGAAAGAATGGACATAGTAATTTATGCTTTTATGAAGGTTTCCTGATTATGCAATAGTAAAGAGAACATTGATGACATTCACGTAAGTCGATTCAACTTGATGAGAGCCAATTTAACGATTTTATCTGGTATTTTCATGGAATGAACTGTTTACTCGGTGTTTTTCTAATTTCAGTACTTTTTGATCCAGCATCTTTTAAGGAGGCGGATTTGTATAATGAACCATAAGAGTAAAACAGATTTGCAAAATGTGATCATCTGAGATATTTTAGCGCCGCAGACTGGAAGCATTGGCCAGCCTTTCCTAGTAATAATAGCTATCGTGAGGAGAACTCTGCTAGTTTGATCATGGAATCCATCTAACGTGACAGGCAGTAGAAACAGCGTTGTTATGACCAAAGAGTGTCACCAAAATTAACATACAAGCATACTTTATTACAGATTAGGGTGCTATGCATACCTTAGTGAAGGTGCTTTTTCCGAGTTTGTGGTAACATACTCAAATATCACTGAATCAAATCCAAGAGATCTGTTTTGTCAACGACACAGTATATTTGCGACGTTAAAGTGCATAATCTAGAAAAAGTTGTATCAATTAGATATGAGTGAGGTCGCAATTGCGTTGGGATGTTTTCACTTTTGTTCCAGTATTTTGATGACCATAGAATATTTATAAAACTCCGTCGTATGCCATTTATTATCACCAGCTAGTCATCCACATGTATTTCGAACCAGTGCTTTCAAAGTTACTAATCATGTCGTAAAAGTAGTCAAAAAGCACAGCAAATAATGGAGTAACTTGCCCTATTCTTTTGACATGGAAAGTCATGTTGGATTCACTATCGATGAGATGTAGGTTCCAACCCTTCCAACTTGGTAATAAATTTTAAGTGACAGACCGGAGATATATGCCGTTCACTGATTTGATAAATTAATGATAACATTCATCAACTAAGAGAAAAAGCTAGAGGACAAAGATTTTGAGCACATTGCTAATGTCAGTATACACAGATTGGGCAACAACTCTTCATTTGGGAGATCTTGGAATGAATACGGTGACCAAAATTGCTTCTTTTACCACATTTGCTCCATGCTTGGGTGGCATAGGAGAAACGTTTAGTCTTGACTTCCTAGCTAACTACCTTATATTCCGGACCATCCTGAGTTTTAGGCTCACTCTAAACTGTTCTGACCGCAACGAGGCCACGATACTCAAGCTTCGCCATGTTTATTCCATATGACTTGCTTAAACATTGCAACTTATATGTAATTTACGAAGGTTTACAAACTTACTATATTTTTCTTATTGTACAATGTCATAGCTTGACCTCGAGTATCGTCGATTTAGAGAACTGGGTAACGCAACATTGCCTGGCTTGAGAATCCTCGCTTCATGACGGTTTAGAGCGATTCTAAGATGCTGTATGATTTGGGACAACGTAACTGAAAGAGTGCAACATCTGGCTTTTTTCTCGATTGGGGCTATAAGAGGTTGTAACCAATTTGGTAACACTGACCAATGGGCGTGGTAAGGAAATTTTTTTGAAGAACGTAGTCATGGCTTGCAAACATGTTCCTATAACACCTGCTTTGACGGGTTATATTCTAGAACTAGTATGAGGCTTTGAAGACGACTGAATATTGGAAGAGAGACTTTCCTCTCTAAGTAACATATGAGGTATTCGCAGGTACGTATTATGGTGGCAATTAGGTGAGTATTTGATCATTGAAGTTGATAATAATAGATCGGCCAGTCTCAAAATGGTAGTAAATGTTCTGGTAGTATACACGGTAAGATGTTTACTTCTTACTTTCAATTGCTTGTGGTTACCATGTTATTTTGGTTTCATTTTCATGTTTTGGTTGATTTCGTAGTGAGGCAGAAGCAGCACGTTGTCGAGAAATACAGCAGCAAAGAGAAGCTAAACAAATTGAGCGAGAGCAAAGAGCTCTCAGAAGGAAACAACGAGAGCGTGAGATACGTCAAAAATACGGATTGGCATAGCAGTAGCAAGACGTGAAAGGAGTCAAATATGGGGTACAGAGTACCGCAATAATCGTTCATTATGGTGCTAGTGCTGCTGAGGCTATGACAGGGCATTCCTTTAGAATCGGTGCCGTCGTATTTGTAACAAATCACTTACCATGATACTGTAAGGTATCTTACAAGCTGTGGCAAAGGAACGCAGAATTCATAAGTACACACAAAGTTTGTGAAGGACCTTAATTAACTGCAAATGGTTTCTAACTAAGAGAATTGGTCGTGTGACGAATATTTGAGATGTCGTCTCAGCACAATTAGATAGCCGTTATATCACATTACAAGAGAGTTATATTATTTATAGAGATTTTAAGTATGTCATGAAGTGAAAGATGCATTTCTTTTATCCTAAACGTACCAGTCGTTCACGAATGACAGAATACGTTGAAACAAAAAGAAGCGGAAATTTAGGAGGTAGTCGCCCCGCAAATATTTTCTCTTGAGAATTGGAAAAGAGATGTAATTCTTAAGATTTGGTAAAAGTCATTAGAAAGACAAACAGGTCCCCATGAACGTATTGCTTATTTAACATTCACAGCCTTTTCAGAATTCATACCGTGACGACGCCTTTGTGGACAGGTCAAGATTTATCTTACTCCCTCCCTCTTATAATAACCTGCCAATTTACCACTCTTGCATCAATTTATTCTACCTTTTTGCCATCTTTCAAGTGTGTTTATCTTATAACACTGATCTCTGAGCTACACCTATTCCTTGAACCATGCCCCTCTTTTAGTATTACTTCTTTAGATCGTCATTCGGGATAAAACAAACGCGTACAGGAACAGCAGTGTCACCTTAAGGGTAAATCAAATACGAGAATTCTAAAATGCGTGATATTAAAATGCAAGTATCTGCATTAGGGATACTATTTATAAGTGAAACCTAATGGAGGGTAGTTTTAAAAAGTGTACCACCTGCTGGTCAGAGGCTTGTGTTTGAAAAGATCTAATAGATCTCTGACGATTATTAGAGGACAACATACACTAGGGATGCACAAAGTCAGTAGTTGGTTATTAAGTCAGTAGTTGGTTATTAAGTCAGTAGTTGGTTATTAAGTCAGTAGTTGGTTATTAGGAAAAGTGTTCTTAACTATATCAAAAGAGATCTTTACCCTACTTTTTCGGCTGTATTTGTTCAGTGACTCCCCCTACGTTATGTACCCGCACTTTTATATGGGTGCTTCCTCTTTTACTTTCAGAAGTGAATCGAAATTGTGAAACGACTTCATAGCTATTATTCAGAAAACACGTCTTTGTACTCTTTCTCTCTTCAATTACTAAAATCTTCCAAAAAGTGCTTTTAAACCGGTCGATGTAATAGAAATCTTCTGGTGGCAAGGTCTAATTCATTTTTAGTAGTCATTGATACGAAGGGATGTCTGTAGTTAACGCTCTCCGTAATTTAAATCTTTGACGGAAAAGCAGTCTCTTCGTTACTTGTTAAACCTATGGAGTTGTATCCTGTCATTTCAATAGCATTTCTCTTTAGAGTATTTAAAGTTATCAAATTCGCTTATGTTGCAGATACCAAGAGGCTACCTCTTTTAAATCGTATTGAATCCTGAATTTTATGATGCTTTTATTAGTAATCGCAATACAGGCCCAGGCTCCCATGATAACTTTGGCTAGCTTTTTTTCAAAATGAAACCATGTCCAACCACCTTCTTTTGCTGTAAGATCCCCCATCCCCGATATTTTTCAGATAGTTACAAGACAGTCTGACATGAAAAGACCATTTGAGATATGTTGGTTGATAGCTGCTTTCAAATCGGAAGCGTTTGCGATCATTTCTGAAAGACGTGTTCTCTGTCATATATACCAGGGTTTGGTTTGATTTGTGTGGATTGGGTGTTGGAAGAATGGCTATGTAGCTGAAGGGAAGCAACACTTGCAATTGGTTTTGGACACCTGGTAGGAAGTTTTTGCGTCGTTTAGGATCAAATATATATTACTGCAGCATTTAAGAATCTTTTGGAATATTCTTGATACCTTTACAATACCACAAATTGTTGAAGACGAAAAAGAGTAACCTGACACACAGTTTAACAAATGGTGATACTTGGTCTAAGAAATCAGAAGTATTGATCATGACATGATAAGGCGTTAGACTGTAGAGAGCTTTAATCTCCTTGTGAGAGAAAAACTTAAAAGCCGCCATCACATCCGGGGCTCCTTAAGTACCTTGTAAGAAACTCCTAAATACGCACACATGTTGTTGGTAGTACTTGACGAAGAATAGTGAATTGGGTAGCAATGCTCGTGTTTAAAACGATATAAACTTAGTTAAAAGTGAGGCTGTTTACCATTCTGCATGTTGATCAGACTTTTAAGTTGTGTGGGAGGAAGGCAAACTGTGTGAAATACAATGAGAAATATCCGTCATTCTTGAAAGATGTACACAAAGACCTTCGAATGGTATGAAAATGATGTTTACTATGTTAATATTTATCGGGAGAGTTGAAGAGCTCGTTACGTAGAACATGCGCACTTTATACGAAGAGCTGATCGTCACTTAAAGCGATGTGTTTCAAGGATATGACAGAAGTGTGAAAGGTCATATAGAAGTAAACAATACGGCCCTCCCAATTTAGCAATTTAAGCCTCGATCTCGACTCAGCCTTGCAAAAATACGTCGTCAAAAGTTTCCAAAGTAGGGCTAAGAGTTTTACATACATAGAACTACGATGTCTGACCTCTTTTCGTTTACTGTCGATCAACCTTAGAACTTTCTAAAAACAACTTCGAATCTCGTACTCTGGATATCGCAAGGCAAACCTTCAACAGTTCTGTGAGACTTCAAGGAGCTTCACGTCCCAAAACAGTAAAAAAGTGACTCCAAAATAAAGAACAGTGAGCACCTGTGTGTACAAGGACGAAACGATACCGGAGTTCAGTTGAGTGTGCCGTTTGAAATTCAAAATTAACTGACTCTCTCAAATCTCTTGCTGGCATTGACTGTTGCATGCTCGATGCCCTCCGGTTGGTCGCCCGATAAGCTATAACTTAATAAGAAGGGCTATGGATACCGAATGTTCGTTGATTAACAGGTTACTTGTGTGAAGATTGGGCGCAACTGTAGTTTCGTCCCCCACCGAAATCACCGAAAATATAGTCCGAACGGAATGAAACTTATAAAAAAAGACACGTAATATAGGAAATGAGCAACTTAATGAAAGCGAATAAATATTTCTTGCTTACTTCTTATTTGTTGTATACAGCGTTATATATCCCCGTACTGTGTATTACGATCCCAACACGAGTGCAACAGTTCGCTGTCTATTTGCTATGGACAAGATATTCGTTCATTAAAGTGGGGGTTATTAATAGAGTTGACGGGGGTCAGCCGTTTAAATATTACATGACTAGTACTCTATTCACTTGGGCACTTCTACCGTTCGATGAGTTGTATTAGCCCCCGTCAACCGCTGTTAGAACAACCCCGATCTCGTCCGTTGCAAATAAACAGCGAACTGTTGCCTTAAACTCCTGTTTAAAAAATCAGATTTCAATATCTGTTGGGTCTCTATTTGGCGTTATTAGACAGCAAGCTAGTTCACTTGCTTCTGCCGCACGTTTATGGTGTTTTGTATTCTCTTCATGACAACTATATTACATGTCGCGTTCAGGGACACCGGCACATTTACTACCTCGTTGCAATAAGCCATCCTGACTGCGTTTAAACAATGGGGCCCATGTTGTGATCATATTCGTGATAACCTGTTCGGATCCAATCCTGTCTGTTTTCTAACCATTTGAATACATTTATTTCGGGTATTTATTTTCCTTTTTGGACGCACGGGGTAAAGTGTAACATCGTTCAATTGAGGGTACTTGATGATGTTCTTGTACTTCTCTGTACCAGCGTTGTAACGAGGTGTGTTACAATAGTATTTGGGCATGGTGGATTGGTATACAACAATGTTTCTGAAGAAAAATCGAAAATATGTTGAGTAAGTTCAGAAGCTTAGTTAATGCTAAACCACTGATTGACTTGCCACAAACACCTCTTCTGTTTCGTATGTCTGAAATCAGCCCTACTTTTGATGTGTAGCCTCCATTTCAAGCGACTTGAAACCGAAGATGCTTCTAACTAGAAAGAACCGTACTGGGTGGCAACCTTATCAAAGCATAACCGGAGTTGCAGATAACTGCTATCCTCATGAACAATGCATACAAGAGTAGAGTGATCGGTAGGTACCCAAGTCTTTAAGACGACTTCCGAAATATTTCATCTCCTCCAGCCTAAAACGGTGAAACGTTAATAAAAGTATCGCCCATGCTGTACGGTCAAAATTTGTGATCCCGTCCTTTACAGACAAAGCAACAAATTTTTATGACTTGCGGGGCCCATAAACTATGTACATGATAACCATTGCTGTTTGAAGATCCCGAATGCCAATCACTAGACTGGGATGGATTTACAAGAGGAGTACACTAGTTTCTAAACCAATGATACGCACATTGCTCTGCGTCAGGTACCAAAAACTAAGAAAGTTCAAAACTGGTGTACCTTCCGCAAGTCTCCATGTAGCGAACGTCGAGGAGAAAAATATATCAACAGTGATGCTCTATTTTTCCCGAAAGCAACACTCAGGTGACCATGGTAGTATGAACCACCTTGATAAATTGAATAGAATATAGTAGGCATGTTCCACAGTAGTATTACATGAAGGAAAACGGAGTACCAGTATAACAATGTTTTCTCAATCCTTGTACTGCCGACGTTGTTGAGATCGTAATCCTCTTCACCTAACTATTCTTTCCCATTTCAATTTACAATCAAATCAGGCCTGGCAAATCTGATAAATCAAGCACAAAGTGCGAATTAATCCGAATAGCTATCAATAAGAATTATTGTCTCTTTCGGGGGTAAAATTCGCTGGAAATGTATCTGTTTACATTCTATAGGCATTGAAACTCAGCTTTAGTTTAAAACAAAGGTTGCGGCCATTACCCAATGAAAAAACCTTTAAATGTGTTGGATTTTGTATCTAGAATACTATCGGGAGAGAAAGGGTGATTTTTTGAAAAGTTTTGTTTGCAAGTCAGACCTTTGCTTCAGTCCAGGTTGCCTTTGCATATTAAAGGCCGTGTTACAGTCTTACTGATTTTTATTATATTTTGCTTCACTTGCAGATATAATTTTTCATTTCCAATAAGAATGTTATCAAATACTTCATTTGCATTTAATTTTAATGTTCAAAAATAGCCTGGATAGCCACCTCACACATCTTTGGACGTCACTAAATCAAGTCCACGTTTCGCACAGTCTGGAAAATACATAATATTGAACGATATGAGGCATTGTTCAATAACATCGGAATGTTGACCGTCACTTGTATGTTTAAATATATGGCCTTTACAGGTGAAAAGATTCACTTAGTAAAGGCATACAACTTTAATAATACGCCTTTGAATCTTTCAAGTTGAAACACTTCAGAGAACTAACAGGCAAATATAAGGACAAAGTGAACTTGTGGAGAGGAATGCCAATACTTCAGTGCTGGTCTTTTGCACCGTTTTTAAAAACTTTTGATCTCTCAAACCCTAGAGGACTAGTTTGATATTTTTCTTATATCAGCAAAGAATTGTAACTGAAGTTGCGTGATCAACCAAGAAATGAAAAAAAAATCAATGCAACTTGCCTTCAAGAAATTTGGGAAGAGCACGACCACGCACGGTGTGGGCCATGTTGTTAGCGAAGGCAGTGTCTATATTCGTGTGTTCTGGCTTGTTCTTACTTTAGCATCGACAGGCATGCTCATTTTTCAACTGCAGAAAATTGGGAGGTCCTTTTTAGCAAAGTCCACCTTAACATCTTTCTCAAAAAGTGATGTAGACAGACACGTGTTTCCAACATTAACATTCTGCGGTGGAAGTATCCTTCGGAAAGCACATTTTCCAGGTGAGCCCCCTCTCTTTCGCAATACGTCTATTCAACTACGTTTGCTAGCTCACGAAAATCTGTTTGGGGTGAGAACATTACATTCCTTGCAATACCTGGCTGCTTTTGACGGGATCGACCAGTTGAGGCATGCAAGCGTAAATGGAAGACATTTCTTTTTAAGTAAGCTGAAAAGTTCTTGTATTTTTGGAATTCACAGTTATTGTGATTATCCGACAAACTTTACGGACTTCCTTACTTCATCATATGGAGGGCTGTGCTTTCAAATGAATGCAAATGGAGATATGGCACAGGAGAGTGCCGGATCCTATTTTGGATTATCAATGATCATCTTTGCCAATCAGTCTGATTATTTGCCGTTCTCTTCTCTAGACATCGGAAGTGGGATTATGTTGAAAATGCATCAGCCGGGCGAGTTTCCCTTCCCAGAAATAGACGCTGTTGCAATATCAACCGGTTTCATAACTCGCATTTCTCTCACGAAGGTTAAGATACAACGCCTGAAAGCACCCTATCCTTCAAATTGCACTGATGGGGATGATATCGAACTGCTTTACCCTGGAAAGTACACTATTAGCAATTGCAAACGTTCCTGTTTAGCCAAGGATGCCTTAAATAGGTGCGGTAGTACCGACCCAGTGACCTTAATGATTCTAAACAGGACAAAAGCCTCACTGGCCTCCGGATTGACTCAGCATGAGATGGCATGCATTTATGACTCTGCAAGAACGTCTACTAAGAATGCTGCAAAGTGTGTTTGCCCAGTGCCATGCAAGGAAGTCTTCTATCAGCCAACTATCACGCAGACAAAATGGCCGGCGAAAGCAGATTTGCCGTACTATAAAAAAGCTTTTGCGTATGCTCTGGATATGCCTTTATCAAAGATGACTGATGAGTTTGTCTACGATAATTTCCTTAGTTTAAATATATATTTCGATGAAATGAGTTATCAGACTATGATCGAAAAGAAGGAATGGACATTTGAAAAAGTGATTGCCGATGTTGGAGGTCAGATGGGTGTCTGGATTGGTGCATCGGTGTTATCATTGTTTGAACTAGGGATATTTGCAATTTCAGTTATTCGTAAAACATTTTCCAAGAAAAGGAAAGCGAGGAAGATAACAGTATTGCCCGCTCAAGATTTGAAGATCCAGCAACCAAACTGAAAAATGTGATCGAAACTGTATCACAATTTTGTTTGCGTAAAGTTTAAGACCATGTGGTTTGTGTTACACGTATTGGATGAAGGATGTTTCCAAATGTATAGGAAGATATCAATAATGCAAATTATAATGGACTCAAAATCTACTGTTTAATGGCAAACCAAACGTAAAAAACTATCTTCATACGAGTGGAATCTGGTGTCTAGTCTCACTCCACTTGTTAAAGCAAATAATGAAAGTTGAAAATGAAAAAGAGCAGCAGAGGGCTATCCAACTTATCGAAAAAATCAACTGTGATAGAGAGAATCTTCAGTGCATTCAGTCGACGTACGTGGAGACATACAATTATTTCACACGTTATTTTTAAAAACTGATTTGTGGCACAATTCAATATCCTGCGCCTATCAAGCGGACTTGATTTTAAGAAGCTATGGGAATAGTAAGGAGACTTTGTATTGTACTGATTGTCACATGAACTGAAGAAACATAAAATAAAGAGAATCATTTCCAACGACGAGCCAAATCAATGTACCTTCTTCTTCTTCAACTTTATACGTAAAGAGACACTTATAGAAAAAGTCTAAAGGCAAAAGATGCAATACGTTATTTAGCGACGAAATCATGATCAATAATAGCCATCATTCTTGTTGCTCAGGCACAGAGGGGATGTCTTTGGGTACAGCTGACCCCCCTCTTTAAGCTTTGATTTAATTGTGATCCTTGTTGCTCAGGCACAGAGGGAGTGTCTTTGGGTACAGCTGACCCCCCTCTTTAAGCTTTGATTTAATTGTGATCCTTGTTGCTTAGGCACATAAGGGATGTCTTTGGGTACAGCTGACCCCCTCTTTAAGCTTTGATTTAATTGCCATCATTCTTGTTGCTCAGGCACACAAGGGGTATCTTTGGGTACAGCTGACCCCCTCTTTAAGCCTTGATTTAAGGTTAAAATGGCACAGATGCACGTGACTCTTCAATTTCATAATTGACTCTGGTTCCCTACACTAATTATGATGCTAAAACAAAAATATATCTTGAGTGCAGAAGTCGTTTGTTTTACTATAAGGTTTGCTTGATTTCACTCAAATTAAAATTCTCCTTTTTGTTTTATTATCGATTCAATTGATGTTCACCGTGTGCCTTATTTGTTCTTTATATATAACGAGGACGCGATAGAGCTCTCTCTCTCTCTTCATATATCAGAATGTTAACCCTACTCTGATCTGGATTTTTGACAACTGATTCTGTTGAAGGGAGGGTGGTTTAGAGGAGGATTGGAGCCTCTCATATGTAACTTCGCCGCGGTCGGTTCCATGAAACAGAACTTGCTGGTATCTTTGTACTATATTTCACTACGAAAATGGTAAAAAAAGTTTGAATATCGGAGCTATAGATCATTAGATAGATGCTTTCGTCTCTACTAAGGTTGTGAGCAGAGATTATGAAACACATAATCACATATGTTTCATAATCTCTGTCATGAGTTATGACAAATCAACACCTGACTTCTGCAAGTGCTTTTGTCCTTTCTCATTTTACCTTCAAATTTTAAAATTTTTCTAACAGTAAACTTATGAAATTCATTTTGTTGTATAACGTACTTAACGAAAGTGAGATGAAAAGCTTTATACGGTTTAAATATAATGAATGTTTCATTAAATGGGCAATTTGACTTTAAAATGTATTATCGAAATTCGGGTTTTGGAACGTAAATTCCGAGCAGATCTGCTTAGGATTTAAACATCAAAATATCACTATTTAAAGTCAGATGGAATAGTAGTAAATGTCAGAATGTTTCAAGTTTTTAACCTCAAATAGTGAGATATGGCAGACATCAGTTTGCTAAGGGGGCTCAGCGACATCCTCCTCGAGCAGAGTAGGGTTAAGAAAACCAGCAGACTGGAGGTGAAGACGGCCCACTTTGTAAAATGTATATAAATGAAAAACACATCTGTTTAAATAAATATTATTTAGCTTCAAACTGCTGATATCTACATTAAGACGAAGTGATCGTTATCTTACCGAAATAGTTATTCCTATTGACAAAATCGTATAATACGACAAATCAATTGCTTACTTTTCATTTTCAATAGTGATTGTAGGTGCTATATCTGTGCTTTCTTTATTAACTGTCAAATCTTTCATTTTCGTAGCCTTTTGGTCGGTTTGACAATGTCAGCCTATCTAGTTTGTCCAGATTTCTGTGACATAAAAAGGAGGACACGACTAGAGGGACAATGAGATTAATACGTAAGACAGTGTAAATGCCTTTTCTTGAGTGTTGCCTTTTCCTCGCGATGTACCTAGCAGAGGCAATACAACCATCAGAAAACAACTGTACCCGTTAAAACGCCCAGCAGGGGTGTGGCATTTCTTTTCACAGTGGGAGGAAACAAACTCTTTGTGAAGAAACTACATCTCATTTGAAAGGTATTAAACCCTTTTTTTAATATTGTTGTAGTTGTTGCTGATTGTATCTGCCACAAAAGGGATCGAAACAATACCGCCTTTTCAAAAACAACAAATTTAGTCGTATAGCCAATTTTAACAAAACACGAGATTAAATTTCAGGAGAAATTGGGAAACATGTCCCTAATGTACTCCATAATCAC
>JAAAKL020006970.1:0-17401 GCA_010016065.2 Carybdea cf. marsupialis auct. non (Linnaeus, 1758) | reverse complement strand
GGAGGGGGGGGGGGGGGAGAGAAGAGGGGGGGGGGGGGGGGGGGGGGGGGGGGGGAGGGGGGGGAGGTAGCTCTGGATATATAGAACACCATATGCTCCATAAGAGCATCAAATACCTAGGGGATTCAAATTTAAAATTAAAAATTTTAGTGGCTGTCTTTGTGAACATGCCTGCCTGCCTATGAAAACCCAGGAACACACTTACCAGTTGCATAATGAACGTGCAATGATCAGATGGATCTACGGAGTCAATCATCAAGCACAAGTGGACACAGAATCACATTACATTATGCTTGTCTTGAACCACCTGAACACCATAAGAAGGTTGGACAGACTCCAGTGATATGGACATGTCCATCGGAGTGAGTCATAGACGAACAAGTGCTAGTTTATTGCAGTGGAAGGCTAAATGGGCACAGGGAGGCCCTGAAAGGCATGGCTTAAAACAATAAATGAAGATCTCCTGGCCTGGAATCTCAACACCTCTATGCCAGAGGACAGGGATGTATGGCATGATTGACTGAGAGCAGCCGAATGGCCATCCAACCCCCTAGACAGGAAAAACAAGGACTATAAACTGGTGATGATGCTGCTGCTGATGGACTAAAACAAGTAAAGATAAGTAACCATAGACAGCCATGGCAGCATTAGCCATGTGAAGCAATTATCACAATCCTACATGGTCCTCTTCCTAATCATCCACGACAAGGCACATGGCCTTTATGTTGTGTTTAACTAGAAGACTATCATCAGCTGTATTGGCTTTGGGCCCTATTGTGACAAACAGTAAGTGGTGATGATCCCTTTATCAGAATACTGCATGTTATGTCAATTTTGGTGGCCTGTGTAATAAAATGTTGGATGAGCCAGCTTACTCAACTGTGCATATCAGCTTGTGAATCAAATTCTTACCACGTACACAAGCTTCCACTCAGTGCTAGGCAACAACAAATATGACTAAAACAAATAGGGAATGGGAGTATTGTCATAGCTTACAATACCATGAGTAAACAAACATCACTTCATAAATAATCAACTCTTAAGCCCAGTTTACTAAAAATTAGGGTCAGCTTCACTATTTCAATTTGTAAACCATACTATACACTGGGTCTTCTGAACTCTTTACAGATATATGTTCTTGAGCAGTGAATAGTCTAGTGGATACGTTCCTGGCCTTCAGTTCAAGAGGGTTAGGGTTCAAATCCCAGAAGGGTATCCGGTCTTAAAGTGCTCTATGATCCAGTAACAAGTCCCATGTACATAGGCACCATGCATGCCCCTGTGAAAGGGAGTGCACAGCATTAAACTATTGCAAAAAAAGGGGGGGATCTGCTTTCTTGTTATACTGTATTATGAACCTTCGTCCATTCATTTTCAACTTGTAAAACTGCATCTTGGCTCTCTCATAGGCTGATCCTGGGTGGAAAGACTACACTCTAGCTTTACTTAGACGCTATGAAGACTTAAAATATTTTTGTGTTAAAGCTGCTACAGTACTTGATAAAAAAGAGGGTGATAAAATGTGAAAGTTGTTTCAGTTGACCTTCTCGTGAGTCAAATTGGGATTTCGGAGGCATTGCAAGTAAAGGTAAATGTATATGCTCCAGGAACTGGTCACGACACCAAATTAACCTTAAAAACCTAATACTTTAACAACATTAAAAAGATGTATGAAAATTGTGAAATGGGATGCGTTAGAATCACTGACATCTTGTCCACTGTGGTGAACCTAGGAAAAACTCAAAATCTGAATTATATTTCTTGTCATGCATTCTCAATTACAACCACTGCTCCTTTTAAAACTGAGAAAATTGCATATTGGTTAACCCACAGTCATGTAAAGACCTGTTCCCCAGCATGATGCGTTTAAAAGTAAAATACAGCTGGGTTAGCTCAGCTTCCAAATCCTTGTGATGTCTGTGTTTAGAAGTCTGAGATTTGAAATGGTTCCTAAAATATGAGTAGAAGAAGGAATCATATCACTGACTCTCATGATTCATGGTTCATAACAAGTATATTTGTTTTAAAGCTGCAATCTGTGTATACATTCCTTGCCTTCGATGGTGACTTAAAAGAGGGCATGCAGTTATAAAGTGCTCCAGTAAGAAGTCCCATAAAAATGGGCAATAGTCAAACGTCTTAATCCAGGAAAAGAAAACTTTAAACAGAGAAAAAAATCTGTGCATTACCTTATTAGCACAGCTCTGACACTCTTTGGGTGATAAGCAATCACCAACTATTTTTGGTAGTGTTTCTTGCATTGGGTTCTGCTTCAAGTCCAGCCATTTCAAGCCAGTTAGACTTGTAAAACTTAGTGGCAACTGACTCAATTGATTGCTAAACAAATCCAAGCGCTTCAGGTTGTTAAGCTCTCCAAAATTATCAGGTAGCTCTGATAAATAATTCTTGCTAAGATCAAGCTGTGTTAATTGCTTTAATTTGGCAAATGCATCCTGTGGGTAGAAACAAACTTACAAATATATTTATACTGTTTATGACAGTGTAAAGTAAGACAGCATCACCACACAGAAAAAAAATGATTTAGATACCAAGTGAGATAGGAAAACACTGATCAGTTTCACCATCACATCTTAATAGTGGAACTGGTCTATACACATGCAAATCAGTTAATCAGTTGAAACACTATATGATAGATCTTAGACTTCTTAGCAACACAAAAATTCCTTTTGAATAGGACCCTAGCAATCTTGGGGTGGATTATGCCATGGTATGGACTTGAAAGCCTAACAGGTCACTAAGGATCTAAACATCAGATGCGGACATTTTAATCAGAATTGCCATAAAATCTTACAGACCCTGGGGATATGGCCATAAATTTGGGTATAGCACAAAGCCATTTAAGCCTTTGTTTCTAAAAATAAATACTGCATCACTTGAGATCTGAAACATAGGGCAAAAATTGACTTCAAAATAATGCAATCGTCCACAGCATCAGTTGTGTTATCTTCTTGTGTGTTGAACATTCTCTGAGATTCAAAGTTTCATAGCCATGGTTCACAAATACTGCCCCTATGGTAAATGTGGCAGTGACTCAAGTAACTTTCACTGGGATGAAAAGAAAGAAGATTTTTATATTGCTTTTCCCAAGCAAGGCAGAAATCAACAGAAATGTCAGTGCTGGGTTAGGGCGTATTCTCAGGATGGACTTTACCAAGCCGAGTGTTAGCAAATACACTTACATTTGCAGTCTGCATTTTGCTGAAGGAAAAGAACCAACTCAGAGACATGCAAAACCTACCCAGCAAACTTTATGGCCCCTTAGGTAAGACTGTTGCCAGTTACTTTATTTTTGTTGCAGAGCTTTTGTTAATAATGGAATCTTATTAAAAATTGAAACAGTCAATCTGCTGATGTATGTTTTTGTATGATTTCCTATCAAGATAGTCACAAGTATCTGTGTACATTACATTTACTACACAAAGAATCCTTGTCTCAGTTATTTGTTCCTCAATACACTACTTGTTTCACTCTTGCCCTTTACTCTAGTATTGTATAGCAATGGAGGGCTTGCTCTGCTTCTGAATGACATTGATTTATATTTAACTCCATAACCAAGAGACACCTAATATTGGGGGGGGAGGGGGGCACTGAATTGCTCACCAGCCTGAGTCATTTGAAAATACAAACATTGCACCAAAAAATGAACAATGGTATTGACAATGACAGTGCTATTAACATACAAGGAAATACACATTTTTCTATTACAAGTTATACACCAGAAAATTTATGCACATTACATTTTTTATGCTACTTCAACAAAACGAAGTAGAAGCACACTAAAAGGTCAAGTCAAAGCATAGAAACAATAATATGACATGGGATTTATATGTCAATACTTACTGGCAAATATGTTATCTTGTTATTCGATAAATCAAGTAAGGTCACTTTTGGAAATGCAAGCTGGCAGAGAGAATAAAAGTCATGTAAGCTGGTGTGATAAAGCATGGCACATTGAAGGAAAAATTGCAACATAACATATATAATAAAGCCTCAGGTTAACACTCAGCATGTGTGAAAGTACCACAGATGTATACATATGTAGTGATATTGGAACTGACAGGTATAATCAATGATATAGATATTAAACAACACAATGCAATGATTAGAGATACAAGCTGAAAACTTGAGACTGCTTTTACCACCAAAACAGTTTTAATATTTGCAGCCTGGTGGGTTTGAACCCACCACTTCATGACCAGAAGACAAACAACCAACCATTGGCCCATGCAAAGCATGACCAAAGCTAAGCGAAGGTACAACTGGTCAATCTGATGCTTTGTCTCCCCCTCCGAGCTTGATCATGTTTCAGCCTATTTTAAAGGCCTTCATCAGTGTTAATATATGTATATAGGAACTGTTAGACACAACTAGTGACATAGATATGAAATAACACAAAGAAATTAATAGAGACATATGTTGAAAACTTGAGATGGGCTTCCAAGAAAATAAATTTTTAATTCATTAATTTATCATAGTCAGCATTTATTAATTTCTAAAATAAGTCACTGACTTGAAACAACATGATTCAACTTCTATTTTCCAAAAATAGAAATATTTGTTTGAAGAGACAAAACCTTCCAAGCAAAAATCTGTAAACAGTCAACATAGCAATAACTCTTCTACTATGGATAGTAAGGTAATAATTCCTTCCCATTCCTAGATATCATGATTTGCTGGAAAAGGGTCACCTTTCTACTAAAACGTAACACAAGCTCACTTTCAGTTGTGTTAACTCCAATTTCAAGAGTTTGTACCTGATGAGTATGTGGCAGGGCTGGTTCATACTTTACCTTTCTGTAACCTATCTATATCATCTGATTTCTTTCAGTTCCATGTTGAAGTAATCCACCTAAGACTTCATAATTACTACAATGCCTATATTATTGCATCACTGCATCAAATTTTTTCTTAATTATCTGCAGTTAAGGAAACTGCACCAAATGTGGAGAAAAAAGATTTCAGACTATTTTGGTGTCATATCATTTTATATAAGTACATACCTTAAAAATTTATCTGTACATTATTGTTCAACATACTGAAACTTGCCACTGACTTTTTAATTCTGATTGAACACTGTTTTAATAAACACATCACAACTGTACTATATTTCCTTTTTGATTAAAAGGAGGGAGCTCAGAAACTTGCATGAATGCTGTTGATTTGACACTTTCACATTGGTTGTTGTTGTTGATTTTGATAATGGATGTACTACACACTATATATACAGTATGTATAGAAGACTCCATTTTTACTGGCAGTGACCAATGAGTTAGCTGAAAGCTTTGAAATAAATGAATACAGTGGAAAATACTGACAAATTAACAACAAAAACAACAATATTGCTTTATTAACTTACATACTTCTTCCAAGACTCCAGATTGCAACCTTTCATTTGTGCACAGGCTATTTGTTTCTCCTACTGATAATTTGTGTGCTTTGGTTTAGCAAAGTTTATTGCCGATACATTATGACTTTTAGTGTCTGGGAAAACCTTGTGTGTTCGCCTCATAAGTGGAATAAAACTGCATGGCATGTTTGAAAAAGTGTGCAGCAGGCTGGGTGCACAAGATATTGCATGAGCTGGATCAAGTTTCATAATTCAAGAAATATGATCTGCCGTTAGAAAACGCTAGATCACAAGTTCTTGATCTTTCACAAATACAACAAAAAATTGAGTTCACTATGGTGGATCACACCCAGGGTATTTTATGGTATTGATAATTCCTAGCCTCTCAGATAAACATTTTCAGAGCAAGTTACTAAACTAAAATACTACTGAGTCCCATTAATAAAGTGATAATAAAAAACCTCTTCTCAGCACCTCCAGCTTACAGTTACATTTATAGTTAAATATATGACCATCCTAACTTTCAATAAGTGTGATGGTGCTTTGCTCCATCAATAGCAATCAATATCAACAGCAGTTAGCTTAATGATGTGTTTCACAAAACTATCATCTGTATATTGAGGTGCACACGAAAGTCTGTACCACTTTAAAATTTATAGGGTGCAATCCTCTACCTGGGGCGGCTCCTAATATATTGCACTGAGTGCAATGCACACCCTATGCCGAAATAGTTTCATGTGTATCCATCTTGATGTCCTTCACTCATTCTTGCTAGCAGCAATCAACATAGAGTATTACAATTTTCTCAAGCAAGTGCAACAAGTTTCTCCTAACCTAATTTCAAATCTGAGCAGAAGAGGACACCCCACCAACTACCCATGCTACAAATATGCACTCCCTGTTTTGATTACCACCAGCCGACACTGCACTCCACTCGCTGTCCCAAAGAACTACAAGTACGGTACTTCTACCTTCTATAAGTTTGGTAGACCTAAGTTTAAAACAAGACTAATATTTTCTGCTAAAGTAAAATTTCAGCTGCTACATGTTTGATTTGCTTTTGGAAGTTCTAGTATCTGCTTAGTATTGCAGAAATTTCAAAGTTCAACCTGCTCGAGGAATATGATATCGATACCCTAGTGCATCACAAAATATTGCACAGCAAACTAAAATGATCATGGCTTGATAATACAGAGATAATAATTGATACAGTCCTCGAATTTAGATCTGCATTGATGAAGCCCACAAATAATAGCAGCGAGTTAGAATAAAAATTAAGGGACAATAAAACCGGAACTGTTTACAAGATAACAGATTAGTCAGTTCATTTCAGCACTTACTATATTTTGAACTGGAATCTTTACAATACCGCAAAGACTCATATCCAGCTCATGACCCTCTATCCTCTTCTTCAATTCAGCTTTCGTAAATTTGTCGTCAGCCATATTTGAGTAATTATAATTAAAATAGGTTCTATGGTATCAGTTCCTTGCAGATTCCAATCTCGAACGTGTCCTTTCTGAAGTTGCCAAGATTCTATTTCCCGTAATGACTGGTGTCCAGGCTTTTTTCAAAAACGCGGGGAATTCAAATCAACCAAATATCAACAAAAGATGAGCCATGCTGACAGGGCTCGACCAGGGGAGAGATCATAAAGCTAGTTTATGATCTCTGATTAGGGCTAGCTAAGACAAGTAATAAAAGCAGACAAAATCACGTGTTATTGCTTGAGACATTTCTGATTTATCTCATTTAAAAATTCCATGTGACACTGAAAATTCTAAAGAGAAAGTTGATTAGTTATGTATGTAAAAACAACAGTTACATTTTGGTGGAGAAAAAAGTTATAAATATTTTAATAGTTAGGCCTCACCAGAATCACCAATGAAACAAAGGCTACGAAAATGTAACTTGAATATAGATATAGATGTTCACACCTCAATAGTGGAACGTGCCCGAGCTCTTAGTTGTCAGATCATAAATTTCTTAAATACCAAACTCACATATATTCACTCAAAAATTTCACACCACTAAGAAATTTTACATGTAAGTTAGCAACTGAAAACTGGTTTTGAATATTTAGGTCTGTGGTGTCAATGTAATATATACGTCACTAGTGCCAGTCCTCTCCATGTATATTAGCGTTAAACAAGGAAGTGTAAATTGGGGTTTGTACGAAGAGGAGTTGGGGTTAAGACGTTCTTTGGATTGATAAAGGTATACCGGATCCGGAGTTCTCGTATATAGAACTCAGGGAAAGCAACTAATCTGGTTAGTGAGTACGCTACTTCTTCGGCGCATACACTACATACGCTGAAACATTATTAATTTTAGCCACTAAGAAATTATTTTGATTTTAAATAGCAACTTGTAGGTCTCTACAAAATTTAATTTTTAAGTAGCAATTAAAAGTAGTTGTTGTTATTTTGTGTCAGATTTGTACACTCAAACGTTTCCGAACCACTAAGAAACTGTTATGACTCAAATAGTGTTTGCCTCACTGAACGTCGGGGCTCTTTACCATGTTCATTTCATCCATTGAGCTGACTCAATAAAGTCAACGAACGGTGACGATGTTATAGTTAAGCAGACAATACTGCTTCGTCTACTTCATATGGACTTGTTAAAGCTAGAATTTAATTAATTAGTTTTTTTAGTTTGGAGTTGGTTGTATTGGAGTCGAGTTGCTGGAAGATAGATAATTTGTGTTCAAAATATTTTCTCGGATTGCAAAGCAGCTAGAGGCAAGGACTTCTAGACCTTTAGGGTATACACGGGTATACAAGGTTTGACAGAAATTTGATATCTTAAATAGCAATTTTCAAGCTACTTAGAAATTTTACATCTTACATTGCAATTGAAAGTTGCTGTTTCTTTTGAAGTTCTAGACGTGCACACTCAAAATTTCATAGCTACTAAGACATTTTGTATCTTAAATTAGCAACCTAAAGTTGTTGCTGTTGTTAAAGTCCGAGATTTTATGTCTTAATAAAAAGTGAGACGTAACAAAGCAGAGAGCAACACGAGAAACTTAACGGAAATAATACGAGAGAATGATCCACCGGCTACTCTTCAGGACCGATTTTAATTAAGAAGGAATGATACTTTCATTGATGGAGAATATCAATTCAAACATCGTTGAGGACAATATTGTGTCCTTTGATCTTATTGCTCTCAGAAACAGCGGAGTAAGACAAGCTACTGAAAAGTTTCCTCTCAAGGCAGAGATTCCCAAACGATCCGCGTATGCACTGACTAAATTGGGCTAGAACAGGCGAGCAACGGAGCTCCTCCACTTCCTTTATGACACAGACTGCGTATCTCCTATTTTCTTTTGAAACTTCACTCGCTTTGAAAATACAGCATTAAAGGCTTGCCGATAGACAGCTCATGCAAATTTTTACATTGCTCCACTTCGTGTCTGACAGGAAAGAAGTCTAAAAGGACTCCCAACACGCTAATGTGCAACTACCATCTTCGGAAATCTACACCTTGATTTTCTTTTCCCTGCTTTGTCACTGTGGTAGTCAAGGTAACAACATACTACAAGGCTGGCAGACGATCTAGCCATGTCTTTGCTGCAGCGTGTGAAAAATTTATGGCTTTTTCTTCGAAGCGTGTTTATTTTTACTCTCCTTTAACATCCTGCAAATATTCTGACATTTTGATAACTGTTTTGCAAAGAATGGAATGCTACCCCATCTATGATTGCTGACGTCGCTGATTTGTAAGTTGTAACTGCAGCTAACTGCGCTCAATGAATAGACGGACCTCTGATTGAATAGTTTATTAAAAACTAAAAAACAAGAAAGATACAAAGATTCGACTTCTAGCAAAGTCGTTCACACTCAATAGTCATTCATTCAAATTCTTTCGAACTCCTAAAGCTAAAGCTGATTTTAAAGCATGTCTGCTGACGTCACGTCATGTGCCCGTGGATGCCCAACTAGAGCTGAGACTGTTTTCAGATCAGCCGCCTTTGCTGTAGGCACCTCTATTTAATCATCAACAAACAAATACAACAGTTGACACTTGCTACGGAGAGACTTTCTAATAGGATACTTATTGTAATTATCTTATATGTCGATGTATCGTAATAGCACTAAATGGCAACACTATGTTTGGACATTGAGTGCTTTTTTCGTTTGGCAATTCTTGATGCACATATCACAAAGCAAGAAAGAAACTGGTGCCAAGTTATGTTCTTAAAGAAGCCAATTAGAACCGAGACTGTTCGATCAATGTTGTGTTTTGACCAAACGGTATTTGCTTAAACTATTTGACTAACCAAAAAAGTTCCATAGGAAGACCAATTCTTCATTTCTGCAAAGAGAAGGCAGTCCAAATTTCGATTGCTTTTTTAAAATCACAGTTGGATGTCAGCATCGTTCATTCCTCTTCGGTTACCATTCTGACGAGTTGTGATCTGGGGAGTCTCAAATGAAAAATTGTTTTCAATTACACAAATGTTTTTAGTATTTTGCGATTATTGGATTTTTCTGTACCTTAAACTGTTGTAATGTACATTCTCCTGGAACTTCTATTTTCACAAATTACTTTTCCCTAATTGCCTCCTTGTATGCTTTAGCAAGAGTTCTTCCTACGTCTTCGCACTCTTGGTACTTGTGCTCTGTCCCTCTCATGGTTTATTAATTTTCGAAACTGTTCCTGCTGCTATTTAAGATCACGACTATGAATGGGCCAACGACCCGGGTTTGAAGTATATGGCTGTAAAGCTCAGGGGCATTGTAAAAGTGCTGATCATTATACGAAGATGACAATTGCTAATGTTCAACTGCATAAGTCAGCCTTATATTAAGTAATTTCAAATCTTTTTTTGCTTAAGATGCTAGAGAAATAGACAATATTTCAAACGCATCTGCTCTACCATCCGAAGTATATGCACCGATCTCTAAATAAGAATGGATCGAGCAATCCCATTGCCTCCATCACCGAAAAAGTGTGGTCACGAGTCCCAAGAACTTGAAATAGCGCGGGAAGGCCCGCCATGTTACTTAATAACGTTTATGAGCTTTCCTTTAAAACGGTGTCCAACGATTGACCTCAATTTGACGAAAGATGCTCGATCCCGGGTACTTTTAGAGAGCATTGGTTATACGACCCAGTCTGACAACATAACCTATTTGTCTATTCCGCACTCTAGTACCCAATCCTCCTTTGCAATTCTGGAGAGCAGCCACGGTGCGCTGTGTGGTTTGACCATGGAAGGGCTGCTATGCGGCCCATCTAACTGTAAACGGCCATTGAAAAGTTGACGAGTAAGTATGAAAAGTATAATCTGGAAGATGGATTTTTAAAATAGTCGGCTTGAATTAATTTCCATTGAAAGTAAAAAGGTTCTGCTAATATAAATTGTATCATCGTTGGATGACTTGTTGCAAAAATTGGTTAACATGTCTTGATACATGTCTCTATTTTTCATTCTCTCTCACGTAGCCCTACTGCAAATTGTTTAGTGATAGTTTATTGCGTACTTTAAACACTCTGGCAGTTACCACATGAATCTGTAAATCTGCCGATTAAAAAACATGTTTGCTTTACAGCCAAGTTCCGGTCTATGCACTCAATTTTGCACTGATGAGCACACTACAAGCAAAACATTCTTGTCTGGCAGTTTGGGAAACAGGTTATTCCAGAGTTGCCGTTGGATACGTAGAGTCAAATCGTGCTATTTCCAAAACTTTTGATTTGTGACGTCATCACTTTCCCAGCGCATAACGATGCGACAAACAGTAACAAGCAGAGCAATCATTCTATTAATATCCTTGTATCATCAGATTTAGGGGACAGCGCAATATTTTCACTTCTTGATTATAAAAAGAAGAGCTACGAGGTTTTTAAATATGCTCCAAAATTTAAGGCAGCATGGTCCCCACTGTCCCCTCCCTCTGCTACGACGCTGCAGCCATTTACGTCAAAGGAGAGGCAAGTATCTCTTCTATACATTACACTACAGGCTCGACAGTATACAGGTTCACACTCAAATAGACTCGAGAAGTGAAGAGTGAAGAGAGGTGAAGAACGACGAGAGGTGAAGAATGACGAGAGGTGAAGAATGACGAGAGGTGAAGAACGACGAGAGGTGAAGAATGACGAGAGATGAAGAACGACGAGAAGTGAAGAATGACGAGAGATGAAGTTCCCAAATCGGTCTTGTTTACATTGTAATAATACAGGGATGCTAAATCAACTAAATTACGTCTGGTGCGTAGAAGATTGAGGTCTTTTAGGCCTCGTCAACGTATCCACACAAAAAACTAACACCTTACCAGCTTATGTACAAAATACAGGGTACGAGAGTGCCAAGAAGAAGCGGTAACAAGAATAGCGGGTAACACAGGAAGTTACAAAAATCAAAGAGCAGACAAACCAGCAATAGAGGTCTACTGATACTTCTTGATGCACGTAAAACCCCGTATACACGGTCTAACATGTTGCATCGTGTAATCGAACCAAGTTAGCCCAACATGTTGTAAGCGAAGTTGTACAACTTTCGTTGCACCCAACATGTTGATACAACCAATTTTAGAATACGGAGGGAAAGTGATGACGTCACAAATCAAAAGTTTAAGAAATAGTACAATCTGACTCCAGATATCGAAAGGCCAGCTTGGAATAGGCTGTTTCCAAAAATAGCAGACCTGTAGTGTATATAGTGTTTAAACTAGAGGCGTTTGAATCTCAAAATCTCTGGCCAAAACTCTGTTGATACTCCTTGGTTCCTTAAGTTAGGAAACATCGTTAAAAAATAGGGTTTTGTTAGCGAAATTGAAAACTTTGAAACCTGATATGTCCGTGTTGGGAAACGGCATCACTCTCAAGTTTGGCCATTGACGTTCTCACTAATAGGGTAACATGAAAATTGAGTTTTCCTCCCTTAACTCAAAAATGTTTAAAATCGTGACGTCACACTTACCCACCGCATAGAAAAGGTTCTATGTCTCACAACATGTTGCGGAAAATCAGCGAAGAGTCGATGCATTTACGAGGGACATACGAGAAGGAGCAGGGGAAGCTAAGAACGAATTTACAATATTTCATAGGCGTTTTAAGACGGGGATGGGCGAATTACCTTAGTTTCAGTTGTCCCACTTCTCTCTAACATATATAAATTTTTGTTGTCGTTGTTGTTCTAAATGAAAACGCAGTTGTGAAACCTAGTCGTACAACAAGACAGGGTCCTCAGAACGATGTGTTAAACATGTTGATACATGTCGCACCGTGCATATGGGGCATAGTCAGAAGTGCCGCGCTAAAACTTTAGGTCATGGGATACTGCAATGAACGTCCACTACTAAACTCAGCAAAATAGACGTAAATGCAACATATCAAAGCACGTAGGATACCAAATAATGAAATATTAATTATTGAAGCTCTCGTTGTTTAATACATCATCTTAGGGTGTGAAAACCATGAAAGGTACGAACCAATTTACGGACAATTAATCTGACAAAACGAGGTAAATAAAAAAACGCGATATATAAAAGAAAGTAAAGATGAAAAGCGGGTCTCAAAGGAGAGATTCAAGTATTGAGATCAGTTGCACAAACTACCCTAACCTCCTATTTAAGACTCGCTTGTTATCTTTTCATTGCTATTATTTATCGTGCTTCATCATTTACCTTGTTTTCTTAAATTATTTTGTCCTTTATTAGATTCATAACTTTCGTGTTTTCTCACCATGGGGATAATGTATAAAACATCGACAGCTTTGTATATTAAGTTCTCAATAAATTTGGTATTCTATGTATTTTGATACGTTGCATTTACGCACATTTTGCTGGGCTACGATATTTATAACACGACTGCGATTGCCACATGGTACATCGATTACCGATACTAATAACCTACTGTAAGGGTCAGCACCTACTAGACCTTGACCATACCTACTGCGACGTCATTAAAGGTCCATTAATGGAGAGAAAATTTTACTCAATCTGATTACACTCCTTTCTTACAACAACCAGTAAATTTGGTATGCAGTTTTTAAAATCTTGCCCGTTTCCAGGCTGAAATGTTCTTAACCTGTACTTAATAAAATCACTCTTTTGAGAGACATTATCGGTAAATAAAACTGCACAATTAGCGAATTCATTTTATGTTGAAAAGTTTTTTCCGTCTGATACTCCTAAGAGTACAATTCGTCAGAAAATAACCGAAAAGGGAATCAACGAAATCATAATTACTAATCAATTAATAATAAATAATAATTAATAATTTCGTTGATTCCCTTTTCGGTTATTTTCTGATGAATTGTACTCTGAGGAGTGTCAGACGAAAAATGCTTTGAAGTACAAAATGAATTCGCTATTTCGTGCTGTTTTATTATTCTGTACTATCAACAAGCTTTTCGAATATTGGTTAATAATAAGGAGGTAAAGGGGAAGGGGCATATCAATTTTCCTTCCTACAGAAACGTTCATTCACGCAGAAACGTTTTGAACATTTACAAGTCTTAAACTATCAGATGTAATGCAAACGCGAAGCAATTGAATAAAGCCATTAGATACTGATGACTCGTGAGGTGCGGATATCTTTTCTCGTGTTCCTTAAAGACATTGGTGGGAGGAGGCCTTAGCTTCTTCTTAAGTTCTTCCTTAATGTGGGGCAAAACCCAAGCTCGTGTTTTTACTAAAAAGATGGCTAGCGACATAAAGGTCACTCGTTGCACCCTTTATATGAAAGGTGTTTCAACTACAACAATGTGACATGTGGATTGTTTCGCCATCTTATATTATAGTGACAAAAAAAGTTTTTTGAGCTTGCGGTCACTTATATCCGGCACAAATTTGTCAGCTAACATATAAATTGAGAACTTTGTATCACAGGAGTGTATTAGACGTAAAGACACTCAGGATGGGCGTGTTCTACACATGACGCTACGTACATTTGAAAGCTGAAGGGCTCCACAATTGAATTTACCAAAAGTTTTGTAAACATTTACACAAAACTCTCTGCACTACTTTCAGAAATAAGTCCCATAGTATTTTGTCCATGGTCAAATCACACAACACAGAGAGTCTGGTCTCCGCAACTAGTGCTGCGTGATCAGATAGAATTTTAATTCAATACTAAGGTATGTCTTAAGGCATCAGAATAACAACTTATGCCATTTGGCTTCAAATAGTGATCTTGACTTCTTAACTTAAACAATCAGAACTTAAATGTCGAATTGAAGGAGACGCTCTAAAAAGCATTGGTACAATCAGACAGACATGTTTCAAAACGAGTTTGTCGGGCTTCAGTTGGCAGGCATAACAGGATAGGCTTGACATCGTGCAGCTTACTTTGTAGGGTTGTCAAGATCGGGCTGACAATATGGGCTTGCCAATACAGTATTACCAGTACTAGCTTACCAACATAGGCTATAGGAAGGCTTAACGAGTTGGACTTGACAAAATGAAGTTTAAACGGGTATGTAATACATGCTTGATAATGCAGACTCGACATAAAGGTTTCAAGATGGAACGAACGGAGGAAGAATTAGGATTCCAAAGCAGGCCAGGCAAGACCGGTACCGGATATAACATGAAACTGTTTAGATAAGCCCCTGTGGTTCCAAACCTGACCGACTGTAATGAACACATTCCAACTGTAAAACAACTACCTGAGTATTTTTCCTCTATCTATGCGATTGAAACTTTCCAACTATGTCACAGCATACGTCTGCGTTCCAGATTTTTCTTTTCAATAACACACGTTTGGCACATTTACAGTTCTCTTGTAGACCCCTCATAACCAAAGCTATCGTAAGCAGTCTATGCACCGCGTATTACAACACTCAATGATAAATAAATCTATGTACTCAAAGATGACAAGAAGAACACCAAAGTAACGTTCTTGTATTGAGGAAAATTCTTGCTGGTCGGTGGCAGCAAAGTGAGCAGGATATTTCTGGCTCGTAGTGAAATTTACAAAGTTATAACTAATGAATACCTTTTAATTATGAGATACTTCTCAAAACATACTTCTATACAGTCGAAACCACCACAGAGAGTATTCGTTTCTGGCTAGCACAATATTAAAATACTGACTAGTACAATTGATTGCGCTACCTAGTTTCTTATGTCAAAAGAGTGGAAGAGCTCTTTGAGTCGTGATAGAATCGAAGCGGAAACTGATCGTGCTTGGTCCGCTCTCTCTCTTTTCTCCGTATGTAAATAAAATCTTACCATAAAGTATAATAGGTGGCTTAAACACTTTGCCAACTCTGTTCGACTATTGCCTGCACCTTTTTTTCGTATTCTCGTCGATTGTCCTGATAAAGCTGAGCAGCTAAGCTATTTGCAGGGCTGTTTGGGTTAGGTTCATCCAGTAGTGACTACAAAAATAAAGAATAGTGACGTTAAAAATGCAACTAAGGATAGGTTATGGACCCAACCGTTCCCATCATATAACCCTTCACAATACTCTTCTAACTGGCATTGGATATCTCTGCATGCAAGGTCATGACGAAATACTAAAATACAGCTAACTTAGGGTAATGCTGATGCATGACAGATGTCAGATATCGCTATTTACCTGCACATTATGATAACAAATCCAAAGATATGTAAATGAGGTTAACATTCACTCCTCAGGAAGCAAGTTACATTTTTATAGCGCCGAGTGGGTAACCATCGTCAAAAACTACCTGTGACACGAACGGCATTGAGGCATAAAAATTACATTTAGTTCACCACAGCACCCTGACATTTCCATTACCAATACTGAATATGCCTGGCTATAACTTTACGATGATGAAGTCCGACACCGTCAGCTAGCAGTAGCATTCACTTCGCACGAGACAATTCCTATTCTGCATAATGAGTTACGTTCATACAAAAGAAACCATCAGATAGAGAACAGTAACATATCAATTTCGGTGTCAATTTATCATCGTAGTGAACATCGGTATTGAAAAACAAATCTCATTCATCTCATATGCATGTCTCTCACTAATACAGAATGTCCCTTGGTAGAACGTCATGGCAACAAATTATAGCACAGCCAACCAGGGGAACATTCATTCACGTTTACTTCATGTTGTGCGTAAAGTTCATATGATTATATTTTTCCTGTTGTTACTTTTTTTTGCTTTTTAAAAAAGCAAAAGAAAGCAAAAACAAAAAACCCCATATTTTCAAGACCGTCCATAAAAATCAAACCCCTTGAATATTACATCTTGAACTTAAAATCTTTAGTGACACAATCAACGTAAGTAACGTATGCATACAAAACTGACACGAAGAGTATTTTTTTTGCTTTCGAGAGCGCTACCAACCAGAAACCAGAAACCCGCGGCTTTATTGCCAATTATAAACATTCCTTGCACAGCCATAGTAAGTCCACGCTAGTCAGTATGAAACCCTACCTGAATCGATGTGAGAATTGACGATACGTCATATGTTGGACTCCATCTGTTCTGTAGAATATCTAAACAAATTCCACCGTCGGCGTACACTGCAGAAAAAAGTGGAAAGGAATAAGACTCTAGATAATGCAGCTACAGGAGACCAACATGGGGCTATGGTCACAAAAACATACGGAGTGACAAAAGAAACACGATAAAATGGCACATAACGGCACTAAAGGTCATGACACAAGAAAAAGGATTCAGGAATACAAAAGCCATTAGGAAAGACGGCAGAAAGAGTAGTCTAGAGACAAAACTGGAAATATTTAATATTTTTGTTGTCTTTAACTACATTTATTTTTCTATGCACTTTCTATTTCTACTTCTTTCAAAGCAATTCAATACCTTGAAGTGGCAACCCTGCCTTGTATTGAGTGAAGCATTTTAAAAAAGACTAGGAGTGTCAACACACAAAACCTAACGTACAGACACCAAGACTACATTTAAGGCCTTTCCATTACCCCCTCACTCCCCATACTCCATCCAAAGTACTGATTACCATTTAGGACTGGGGGTACAGCACACATGATAAAACGGGTTAAAGCTCCGAACGAAATGGCAGAGGAACACAAGTTTTCTAACTTTCTTTGATCGACTACGCTATTTCCGATATCTAT
>JAAAKL020006969.1:2755-17402 GCA_010016065.2 Carybdea cf. marsupialis auct. non (Linnaeus, 1758) | reverse complement strand
ACAAGTTTAACCCGGGGACGGGGGAAAGCAAAAAGGACCCCCCCCCTGAAAATTGCCCCCCCCCCCGGACATTGCCCCCTTTGGCTGGGAAAACGGAAAAAGCCGAAACCGGGCACCCCCCCCCCCCCCCCCCCCAAAAAAAAGGCTACACACCAACAACAAAGAAAGAAAAAGAGAATGAAAGCAACCATCAACAACAAAATCAAACTATAAAGATGGACGAGGACGAGGACGTTGGGCATCAATTTATCCTTGAATCTCTGCCTTAGCAGGAAAACGTCGCAGAAGGCCGTCGTAGTCTGCCCTTTTTGACGACAGTAAGACCACTGGACACTATGTTTCCGTCAATGATTTTGACATCTTGTTCCTCTGACTGAGAGCTTTAAATTTATGAAAGTCTACATATTCCAAATTTATGCCTAGTTTGAATACCTGATACATAGGATTCTCTCTGCTATATTTTAACTTCTTTGCTTGCGTCAACTTCCAATTAATTACGTCACATATTTTATTACATTTTCCGTCCTCTTGTTTTTTAATGATTCCCGTTAGACTTTTTTATGTTAGTAGTTTTCCATACTCTTAAAATATTGCTGTCTTGTAAATTTATCAGTTTTCTACGTTGGTAATGTAAGTTAGAAATTTAGTACGTGGTGTCACTTGTGCTTTGCAATGTCCTTGATTCAAGTTAGCCATTTCGTTGAGTTAGCCAACTTCAAGGTATGAAATGCTCTAGACTCTGATCCGTATGCAAATTTTAATAATTGCTGCAAATAAATGGACGAACAAGTTAATTTGTATTGTAAATGACTATTAATGACTTCCAGAACGTCTTTGCTATAGAAGTGGTGCTGCGTTAATCCACATGTCGTTCTTTTTGGGTTGGAAAGTTGGAAGGATAAGTGCGGGGTACACGAACACTATGGTAAGGGTCAGTAACAAAGCAGCTAAAAGCATATGCTTATAATGTTTGGTAAATATCATTTTTCAACCATATTTGAACGTCTAAATGATTTTTGACATACACTATTTTCAATTCTATAGTGCTATGATCACTCTTGACCCATGTCAGTTTGATTAATACCTTAACCAATGCCTTAAGCGTGGGAATTTAAACACCCGATTGCGAAAGCTAGACGAGGGTGATAATTACGATGCACTTGTCCTTGCTGCCGCTGGAGTACATAGGATGAACTGGCAAGATCGAATCGGACAGGTATATTTTTGTCTGTAGAGTTTATTTTATCTCATATTTGTGGAATCTCACAATGCGTTTTCTAGAATAAAAAAACAGCTAGTAACAAGCAGTGTTTGCTTGTATCTCATGCGCTTGTTTGATTGTTGTTTTTTTCAGGTTAACGTATTCGAGCTTATCACAGAGCGTTTTAACAGCAGCGGTGCTTATATAAAATTGAAATAATTCGAAGAGGAAGCATTATTGTTATCAATAATGCCATAGATGTCAATATGATCAATATGGGTAATAAATAGTGACAGTCATCTTCCATCATTCAACTTTGATGTCCTTGCAGTAGGATCGGTATTCCAATAACATATTTACCGTGTACTTCAACGGTATGCATTGGAATGGATATGCGGTTACCATTCCATGTCCTTATAGCCTATGACCCAAAGAATCTTCGTAGTTCATACTCGAAAGAGAAAGAGTTCTGCCGTTTTCCTACTTTTGATCTTTCCCGTTAAGTAGTACATTATTAACAGGAGAAGCTTGTATTTTTGCGCGACACTTTAGGGGTCTAGAATTAATGCACTTTGTGGCTCGGCAATGTTTACAGTCTTCACCCTTTCTGAGCAATAGTATAATAGTTCATCAATAATACATCTCTTTGCAGGTTTTGGAGGATGACGATTGTCTTTACGCAGTGGGGCAGGTAAGGTTTTTGCTTTCGCATACTGATGGTAAACGTTGACGTGCTGCATAAATTCTTGCGTAGTTGCTTTGGATCTGTGAAGAGTTTGAGCTTTATTGATGGAAAACAGGGATTAGAGTCCACAATACGTTAAAATCAAATGTCATAGGACGTAAAATACAAAAGCGCAAAGTCACTTAAAGATGGTACAGGAAGAGTCATTAAGGAAAGTCTGTGTTTTACAGAAGGCAAGTAATAGCACTATGGTATAAGAATTCAGGACAGTATATTGAATATATGGAACTCACAATGTAAGAAGCGGTGAATTTAATAGAAGTCGTCACAAGTACGCCGCCGCTTCAACTCGCTCAAGGTGAAAATACGGTGCACTTGGTATTGAATAGTACTGGGCCTTCACCATCCTGCAAGGTTTAGTTTGTTTAGCTGTTGTTGTTCTTCCCATGTTTGGTCAAGGTGAAATGACAGCATGCTTTATTCCCAGGGTGCACTTGCCGTTGAAGTCCGCTCCAATGATCAGAGAATACAGTCGCTCTTTTCGGTACTCACGGATATGCCAACTCTTCTTTGTTGTGCTGCCGAAAGACATTTCCTGCGAATAATGGTGAGTTTTTCTTATTATGTAAATGACTATTTCACTATAGGCGCTTAGAAGGGGAACATTTATATGATACATTTGGTCTAGATAGACGGAAAGTGTCGTATCGTCTGTGAATGAGAGAACAATTGGTTGGTTCTCATCCAAGAGAAGGCTTTTGGCAGATCCTTCTCTGACTCAGGATGGAAGTTTTAGTAGTAAAAGAAATTTACTGTCGCTTTGAATAGCTCCGTTACCTATTTCTGGCATTCTTTTCTGCATACTTTTATTGGAGCTTTCTTTCTTCCTTGTGTTTTTGGTAGCTGTTTTCTTGGTCGCTTTCTTCTATGGTTTTGTTTCTTCCTTCCAATCTCTTTTATTTCTCAGTTGCTTTGATGGGGTCCTTTTGCTTGCGTACTTCATTATCACAATACTTGCATCTGTCACACTGTCGGTGAACTTTAGGTTTATAAATACCATAGGAGAAGAAATTGTATCTTCCTCGTTTCTGCATTAGTTAGCCATGTGAAATAGAACAGTGGTGTGGCTGCACAGTTGCGAGTCTGATTGGTGAAAACGTCGAAAAATTTGGCATTGATTTTTGGCAATTTTTGAAATGGTGTGCTATGAAATGAGGCCTAACTCTTGATTACATCTGACAAAAATTGTTTGATCTCGTATAATTGTGCGAATTTCTAATGTGGACAATGTCAAGATTGTAAGCTATCAAAATAAGACGTGTCCGGTATTTTGCCCGTTTGTGATGACCCTTCCCTGCACCTTACTTTTAACGTGGTAAACATGCGATTTATTGTACACTATGAAATTAAAATGCAGTTTAGATTCTATCACACTTGACTCAATGAATATATACAACTGCAGTTTCTATTTGAAGCAAAATGACTATTAGGTGCGGTGCTTGACAGCATCACAATCAGTTGTTTTGTCTTATCATGTCATACATTTAATAACCTAAGGCTAGACTCTGTGACGTCATTTTGTGTCGGGCGAGAATGCACCATGGTGTTCACCTTCCAACACGTGCGGGATCTTCCATTAATCGAGTTCAATTTCGGAACCGATCCCGAGTTCAAGTGGCTAAAGGGTTTGACCAGAAGAAGCAGGATACAGTTCAACGGACACTCACATGTACGAAGAACTTATTATTTTGGTATTGAACAAGTGCCCTCATGTCTATGCCTTAATGGCTTACAGTATATTAGCAATTAAAATGATTATTTTCCTACTTTCACAACAAAGGCTTTGATCTCAGAACAAACTGAAAGAAATGAGCAAAGAAAATGTCATGATCCATCAAATAGACCTTGTCTTCAGCATCCTACTACATCTTATTACATCAGGCCTAAAGCCAAGTATAGACTACTATCATGGGGAACCTACCAAAGCAATGATTTTTGATCTGCTTAAATTGATATATATATATAAATATACATATATATATATATATATATATATGTATATCAATCTATCTATACACACATAGTGATAAGATAGTGAATAGTAGTGAATTTGTATATTATTTTCATAACAAACCAGTATTATGAGGACACGTGTTCCTTTCCTCTTCCAGGAAGGAGGATGCAGTGTCCCAGTTGGTGTCAGTTCGACGTACGATAGTTCAAAGGTTAGTTATACTGATGTTTATGTACTTTTTCTATGTCCCCAATAGTTCTGATCACTACTGTACAGGAGACATTAAAGGGAAAATCTAATATCTTAGTTTCTTTGAAATAACAACAATAGCATATGACATTTTGAAGATGGTGAAAAAAAACTTAAGAACTGAAAAACGGAAAAATAAGAAATACTGTGCACCAAGTAATCAGAGTTCTTTCAGCATTGTCGCAACCTCTCTTCTTGGAGATTGGTGTACCTTAGAGCAGCATATCAGCCCCCCTTGTCTTTATAATTTACGTCAACGATCTACAGAAATGTAGTTATCAATGTACACGACACTATAGTCTCTGTTTCGTTCCAAATACGTAACAAATTTGTTGACGTTTCTGATGTTAATGTGGATCTTATCAATCAAAGAAATTTTTGTTTAACAGCCACCTGAATCGTACAGAAAGAAAACTCGTAGCTTTCGGCAGCAAATAAGTGTTAACCAAAGATCAGGTTGTTTTAGCATACCACTGTTACGAAGAAAAGTTGGTTTATAAAGCTAAATATTGATTCTGTGAATGATTTTGGACCCAAATCTATTATATGACGAACATGTCATACAACTGCGTTCATGTCTTTCTCTCTTCTTGCTAAAAGACCCTAGTAAAGCTGTGTTCACCAAACACACCCAGCTAACGAGTATTAATGCATCAAGTTCTAGTAGATTATTTTACTTCTCATATCTTGTGGTATATACGTCAAGTGCGAACATACGTATTACAAGTTGTGCAAAATTTTCCTGAACTAGTCGTGAGTGGAGCAAGAAGATACTGCCGCATCCAAGATGATGGATGTACAATTTTGTAGCAGAACTACAAATTAGACTGTAATTAGTGTAATGTAGTGTACCTTTTAGACCATAGAGTCTGTTACAAGTAGTATGTACACATTACAAATGCACAGTTTGTGCAGAGGTTTAGCAGCTGTAAATCAATTTATGGGGTCTTAATAGTCGTGAAGTTGAACTGTGGATTACCAATGGGTTATGTGAGTCATTGGTGTGTCGAATGAGCCTTTTTGTTTAGCTCTATTTTTCTTCTTGATATCTCGACTTAATCTTTCCGTTTTTCTTTTTCTTTTATATATTTTACTATGCTCTTTGTGAATTAAGTGTGTATTGCCATTGTTTGTTTAGCATCTGTTATTGCTTTTGTTTGATTGCCGCATCTTTTGTTCATATTGTAGATATTTGTATCGTGCATCATGTTATGGTTGCTGTTCTGTTGTAGAGAAGCGGGAGTATCTCATTGTAGTGTAGATACGATTTGTTAAGAAACTTTACCTTGGGCATACATTTACTATTTCGTTCACTTAGCAGATTAGACAGATTAAAAAAGGCTATGGTGAAAAATGTGGACGTATAAATGTCATAGCAACTGTGTTCAGTTATGAATCTAGGGGCAATTTTACACATCCAGGTGTGCGATGGCTTTATTCATTCTTAAATATGTACGTTATATTCACTCAGTCAAAAGAGAGAACTTTTATCGCCTTTTTGGTTCTCGTCGGCGCAGCACAGAGTGGTGAGGCCAAATAGGAACTGTTAAAGCACCATACAATGTCAAGGAGTTATACGGGGCCCATGCCAAACTGCTAAAACTACGCATGCGCTGTGGGCTTCGCATAATGCAATTACCAATGGTACCATTTTATGCAGAGAGAAAGGCAGTCCATACATTTTGACGCATCGTATAAAAAAGGATCAGTTGCTACAGCAAATTTATCAGTGTATTCCCTATTACTTATTAACTTACCGAATCAATTGCGTAACCCTCCTTGAGTCTTTGCACCTTTCGTTCTGACAATTTGATTCCACTTCTTCAAATCATTGGCGTTACGTTCAGTCGTGAGGAGTGGAATGTTTCTGTCTTTCCGAATTTGACTTGACCTGCTCTTTTTCGGTCTTTTTCGATTTCTCTTCCTTCCGAGTTCTTCTTTAAAATTCCCTATGTGAGCATGTTAATTGGAATACATGTAGAACACACTTAAGTATTCTACTTTTGAGTTTTGTATGCACTCTAGCAGTGTTTTCGCAATTACAGCTGTCACTCAATTGCATCATGGGTCGGCTAAAGAACAGGATGACTCAAACCGTAATTTTATAGTACCGTATAGCTTTTCAAGTTTCCTGGGTCTTTTGCCTGCATGTCGTGTTAGACATATGCTCTTCCACCTTGTTTTCCTTCTTACTTCCACCTCGCCTTTCCTTCTAACCTTTCCTCCTCCTCGTTTTTCCGCATCCCCCCCACACCTATCCCTCCTTGTTTTCCCGCCTTGTTCCTTTCCTTCCTTCTCTTCTTTGCACTATGGTGCCAGCTGAAAGTAGAGTTACGTGCATTGAAGTTACCTTAAAAGTTCTTGTGTCTGTATAGCCAGACGCATTTTAGAGTAGCTACTACACTTTTGTTTCTTGGAAATTTTGAAGCACTTCTTAGCCTTTGTGTATTATTGAATTGTTTCTTAACAGCTGACGTTAGTTGGGGCAGTCTTCAGTCTCGATGGCAAGCGATGCGTAAAGCATACTGTGACCGACACCATTGATATCAGTGAAAAGTTTGACAAGGACGAAGTCGTAGTTTTGAAAAATGGTTTGGTTGTGCACAAGTGTTTCAAAGATGCTGTGGAACGAGCGGAGGATCTAGGAGGCCGTCTGGCTATCAACTTAAAAGAACATGGAGCAACTGACATTCTTAAAGAGGTTCGTGACACCGTGGCTTCTCAAGTTGACATTCATAAGGCCGTCAAAGAAGCCTAGTATGATTTAATATTAAAGCTGCTGTCATGCTTGGACATAATTCCCATTTTAAAAGTGCTTATTTAGGTAAAATGGCTACGAGAGATACTATTTATTGCCAGGAAAAGTTGCCTTTCGTCCTCTTAGTTTCGGGTTCGGACGCTTACGTATATATGGAAGCAATGTTTTATATGGGAGGTCGTAATACGACGTATCCATGTAAAGATTTCTTGATTGTTATTACCGTAAAAGTTTTCGAAGGCACCTATGACCTTAGGTGATCTTGAGTTGCTGAATTAAGCTTCTGTAACTTTTCCCGTATTTTCCCTTACTTTCGTGTGGAACTGAGGTTCCGATGGCCTCATGGTTGTGATGACGATGATTCCTTGAGACAATAAATGATGCTTTTACGCGACATCATGAGCCGTGAAACCAAGAATTTGCTTCGACACGAAGGAGGGAGAGGGGCCAGTCTCTCTTTTTTCTCAAACAGTAGAGGTATTGTTATTCTTGATTTGATCGAACAGGGGGACTGGAAGCGGCAATTTTGGGGGTCAAAGTCCATAACGTACAATATCGTCGCTTATATTTGTTGGTCTCTCTTATTGTGAGTGGTGTAAGTGCACATTGCAGCATATTGTTCATGAAGGAGTAACCTTTAATTATCTTTTCATTCGTAAACCTGAAAACTACACAAAGGGAACGAAATGTGTATCTCATTGTATATCAATTGTGTACCCAAAAGTGTTATACATCTAACTAAATGTGCATAAATGTATCAACTTACATTTACATAGCGGCATTTATACTACGGTGTAGTATATTTCTTGTTCATACTTGACTAAGGGATACTTCAAGGTTTGTTCGATCAACGCACGTCATTAAAGGATGTGTCTTTGCAAAAGGAAGTTGGCGTCTTAAAGATTGTGAATCAAAATAAAGTCTACATATCCTTAGTCTAGCAGTTGATAGGGTAACTAAAATTATTTAAATTGATATTGTAACATTAGAAATTCTAATGATAGTAGGTCATCCAACCTGTTTAGTGTTGCAAAAACACAATAGATGGTTGAGATATTAGGACCGAGGCACAAAGATAAAAAGGGGCATTAGAAGCGTCCTTTGTTAATAAATGGCCTTGCCCTTGCAGAAAAAAGATATCTTGAGCATTGACAGTAATTTTCACCGTGGTCGTAATAGATGAGCATGCTGCTGAATAATTTAATGACGTTACTTCTTCAACTCGCTACAGTCCAAGACTAAGCGGTCTTATACCGAGTTTCAGCAACAAGGCGAAGGCAATTACCTAAAAGAAATCGGCCGCAATGACGTTACACTTCAAAAAGAAGTAAACCGTTTGCCTATTCAACTGTGGCCTCATGGTGAAAATAGGGCTTATGTAGTTGCTGTGTCATTAAAATCTTCTGACCAAAACTTCAACGGCACCGACTCGAGTGCTGCATTTTTATTTTCAGTATTTTATGACCGAGGGAAATAGATTGGTATAGAAACACAAGATCTACTGGTCGTTGTTAAGATGATAATTCAGCGGCGGGCAATAAAAACAAATATTGAGTATTTAATACCAGTAGTGGTATTTATCACTTGCAAACTGAACCTTTAGTTTAAAATTTTTTGCTGGAATTAAAGAAATTGCTGGTTAGCCTTTTTTTATACATTAATTGAAACATTTTATTTGTACTCTTTATCAACTTATGTCACTATGGTAGTAGGTGAGGGATTTGTAGTATTGCATGGTGGCTACCTTCCGTCTAATATTCTTGGAATTGGAATTTAACTCCTGCAAATCCTCCGAAGACGAGGCATCCATCTGAACGATGGAGAATTTCAGCAAATAGTGGCTACCCTTTACTTGTTCATTTTAATTTGTTAGTAACTCAGTACAATGTACTAAGTAATGCATTATACACCAATATTTATATGAGGGATTTTGTTTTTTGTTACGTTATAATTGGATAGTTTGTTGGTGGTACAAAACGATAAAGTTGCATGAAATAGCGAAAACATTTTAGTATTGAAAAGCTTTTTTCGTCTGACACTGCTCACAGTACAAAATCGTCAGAATTGAGATAGGAAGAAATCAATAAAACTTATGCCAAACTGTGTTTGAAAGTAGCCAATCAGAGGTCTGATTGCTAGATTGGTGTTGTTTTGACCAGTCAGTGTATGTGGAACTAAATAGTTGGTTGAAAAGGCCCAATGAAAAGACATATTCTTTTTGTCTACAAAGCAACGGTTTTGTTGCTTTAATGTGGACGGATTCGAGGACGGTTAGGTGAAAAGCTGACCTAGCTCTGCATATGATGCGAAAGCGGTCATCCGTATACAATTTTGTTTTCAAGCAAGTGCTGCCCTATGGCAGAGTCACAGTGCTTAGTGATGCTTTTTGCTTTAGAAACCCGAGGTGGCTGTTTCCTTGTAGAAGCTGATGCTTGGCGAATATAGGATGGAATATGCTAGAATATGCCTCTGATTGGCTACTTTTAAAACACAGTTTGGTATAAGTTTTGTTGATCTCTTCCTATCTCAATGCTGACGATTTTGTGCTCTGAGGAATGTCACACGAAAAAAGTTTTCAGTACTAAAATGTTTTCGTTATTTCGTGCAGTTTAATAATTGGATAGCATTTGCTTATGAGAGTGTTTTGATCTTTTCTACTATTGACTTGAGTGTTATAAGCAAATATCGTTGTTGATGTGACTTGTAAAAATGTGATTATATCTTTTCATGGACAAAAGAAGTTCCACTTTACTTGAAAACGTTTATATTTGAGCAATTATATCTATGTATTTACATGGTAATTATTAATAACTAATGATTTATGATGAGAACTCAGCCAAAAATATATGGCTGTCTTCTTTTAAATAAGCCTGGTAGCAAAGCAAGTCATTTAGCAATCTGTTATTTTGCATCATATCTAACAAGCTTTCTCTTTAAGCGTTTAGGTTGCTCTCCTCGTGTGCCTATGAGAAGAAGGTCAAGGCCTTTTTATGGCCACCAAATTTCTTAAGGTTCTTTCTGTGGACTTGTTAAACTTGTTAATTTATGCCACTTGCGTATTAGTTGTTTAATCGCAAAGAGTCGCAACCACAGATACCTTCAATAAGTTGATAGCCGCTTAGCGCAAGCCCCGTATCTAAATGACAACGTTCATAAGGCACCTGGAGAACCTTGAAAGTGATGATTTTGTAGGATTAATTGGAGAAACAGGAAATTCCCATGGAAAGCTCATTTGGGGGGAAGATATTATGAATGGTTTGGGTAATGAAAAGGTGTTTTATATTTATAAATTTGCGTACTTTTTCCACAGTATCATACCAGTTTTTAAAGCCATCTTCCAGTAAGTCAGGGGTTCTTCACCTTTTCCCTTTCCCCCACCCTTCCTGGTCAACAATTAGATCTTAAATCCCCTTCTTAATTGCTAACCAGTTCTCCTCCCCCCGACAAAATCACTGACTCTCTTCCCTTTCCTAAACCCTTCCCAAATCACCAGATAGTTCTCGTGTCCCATTCCTAGTCACTAAATAGTTCTCCCAACATTTGTTACGTTTTATAGTAAACCAATGTGTTACTACAACCGTATTATACTAAGAACAACATAAGAGCGTGTTTTTCATACACTTCATCAGTGGTAGTCTTAAGGAGGGGCTGACCGGGCCTGGGCCCGAGATGTCGTGCGTCTATGCCAAGAAAAGAGTGTTGTCTACCTGCTCATATCAATTTCGTTGAAGTAAGTGAAAACTTGGAAACTATACCCACTTAAGAGAAAATAATGCCCCCAGGCCGACCGCAGCATGACCTAAACTGCTTTGCAATGCATGACGTCACAGTGCCCCGCAATCGTTATTTGGGTCAGAGTCCTTACCCCTCTAAAACTGCCACTGTAGGTCACGCCCCAATTGGCAGATATAAATGGAACGCGACAGTCTCTCAAAATGAAGCCATGTATGTTCAAAGCACCCTCGTCCCGACAAGGAAGAGATCTTGCCAAGGGTGTAGTACCGCTGGCCGGGGACTGCTGCTTTAGGTCATATTTTGTGAGCATCTCCTAATGATAAAGCAATAGTTTGATATGTTTAATATGGACATAAGGCACTGCGCATTCAAGGATCAGGCAACGCTCAGTACACTAATACTGCTCTTATTGTTATCATTATTTTCTCCAGACATCTCCAAATTGGTATTAAAATGAAGGAATGTCTTCAGTTTCTTCAATCTAGGATGACATTGTATCGGCTTTGACTGGGATTCGTGTTGCAAGTGATATATCCACTGAAAATCTAGGGCCATCAACTACACTCATCATATCTATAATCCCAACTCCCCTATCTCTCTTCGTATGTTTGAAGTGATCGGAAAAAATATAAATCTTTTTGTTTGGAAACGTTGGACATTGAGGTCCCAAATACATTTGAAAATTATTCCACTGGCATGAACTCTCGTCATCTGGTTTGCCTGGGAAGGCAGCTCCAGTAAACAGGGCATCGACAAACACTTATGTCATCTTTATTCAGCTGAAGTATCTCTCCAGGGTACTTTGTGTTGGTAGTTGCTGCCGGTTGTTGCACGTCTTCAGCCCCACCAGTTTTGGTTTCAGATCAAACTTCTGAGATATTTTTCTCTTCCCTTATTGTTAACAAAATTTTTCAATGCTCTTTTCTTGTTTTCTGCTCTAGTGTCATCAAAGTTATCATCCATACTCAGTCAAGGCTTTGGTGTTACACCATTACGATTTAAATTTTTTGTCTCCAAAATTACAGTTTCTGAATTGTTAATACTTCGTGTGCTATTTTCGATTGTAAGATTGGAATTGTATCTTAAAATCAAGTTTATTACTGCACCCTTGATTGCAAGCACTTGCAGATGAATTGACAATAGAATAAGCCACTTGCAACATCAAGTGCGAAACCAATTTATTGTTAAACAAATGTATCAAAATTTCCTCTTAAATATTAATCATTACCTTGCACAATTTCGGAGAGGAAATCGGAGTAACGGGGCAGATAGTCAGCCATGCCAACAATTAAAGGTTGGTAGAGCACATAATTGGGGCGATAAATAGGGGTCAAACCCTCAATTTCCAATCATTCCCATAGAAGCTAATGTTCCTTTATGAATAAAAGTGATATTTTTCATTAATGAAGCTAAGCAGTCACTGGCGTTCATAAGTTAAACTTTATCGAAGCTGTCTTTATTGAATACAACTTTTATTTGTTGTCATGGCTTTTAGCTATCTCAAGAGGAGGATCAACAGTTCTTTGAATATACGTTTCAAGGCCAATTGTTGTGGTTGATAAACACATCTGGAGTCAGACCAAGCCTTGTTCTCAAGAGGACCTCATTCATTGTAGCATGCGAGCATCAGCTTGTGGATGATACCCCTTAGCTGTAGTGAGAAACTTAATAGTCTTTACATCCATTGTCCTAATATCGTTCAAGGTTCAGGTGCCAATTTTAAAGCGACATTTCTGGGACTGCTATCGTGTTAATAACTCCCATTTGGCGCTTGAAGTTCACTCTTTAGTATCATTCTCACTCGCCAATAGCATTCTTTTCTGACCCATACTTTCATGATTGAATGTTGAATGCTTCCCCTTTCATTAGTTCGTAGGTATTTGTAACTTTCCTCTGGGTCAAATCCTTTAATATTAGTAGCAACGCTCACCTTCTTTTGCTTAACTCTCACTCTTGAAGGTTGTTCAATTCTGCTGTCATTACTACGTATCTGAACAATGTCGAGGGAACCGCAGTTTTCGTTATCATTTTTGGCAGATATCTCGAAAATTTGACTCGTGTATCCATATAAACTATTTAAGAGATAACTTAGTATTGTCTTTGACAGGCAGAACAGCAGAGCGACAGTGCATTTAACAGTACGATCCCACATTTCATGCCGATTGATGGAGATGTTAAGCACCTATTGGTATGGTAGAAATAGAGAATAGTTTCCCACGAATTCATACCTACTTGAATGAGTTCTACAGTGGTTCGACAGACTTAATGTACCTTGAGGCGTTTTTGGTTCGACGAATATAGCACACTGTCAAGGTTCTTCATATAGCTTATTGATTAAGTTGATAGACTTTTCTTTTTGGATATGATTTCTTCAGATATATATAGCTTTGTTGATAAGTAGCCGGTCCTTGCTTTCTATCTATTACTACTTCATTTACATCCTTGCTGTTCAGATGGCTGCAACGTCCGGTTTTTGAGGAAATAACAGAGTTATTGCCACAGTGTGAGATGTAAACTGTTTGACCGGAATATTTGCGCTGAACATCAAGCCACAACATGCGGCTTTAGATACTCAGTAAGTATCGCAAAGTTCTTGGAGTTCCTAGCAGAGGTGTTTTTTGAAGTGTCCGGATATGAAGGTTGATTTGTTCAAGACTTGCCTGAGGACCTAATGATTCGGGGGTCTCTTCTATTCCGATTTCAAGTCTTCGTAGCGCTCTACTTTCCCTATTTCCTTCTCTGTTACCCGCGTATCAAGGGGGCATGCTACGTCTACGATTTTAGAAATCCCTGGGTCTTTCTCCAGTATTACAATATCTGGTCAGGATGATCTAAGGTCTGGTCAGTTTGAAGGTCACATTTCATAATATTTTAACTGTCATTTTTCAGAATAACCTCCTTTCTATGCTCATACCATCTATCGACCTGTTCCAGGTTATACTATTTGCACACCTGCCAATGAATGACTTGGTCAATTTTGCAGTGCCTTAGGGTGTAACTTTTGACCAAGCGTAATACAAAAATAGTTTTGCCGCAATTCCCTTATCATGCCAGGTACATCAATGTAGTATCGTTTGTAGTATAGTAGCCTTTGAAAGGCTATCTCCGCTGCGAATCTATCCTTCTATCTTTCTCAATAAACATAAATATCCCATAATAGTGATGTTTAAGAAACATATAAAATAGCACAAACCCATTTATTGTTGTGTGACGTCACATTAGCGATGACGCAACACCAAAGGCAATTTGATCGGGCAAGTTATAAGCTGTTGTACAAACTCTGTCGTTTGCCGGTAGATACAGTCTGTGTACCTTTGAATGTTTCACCTCCGCGTGTATGATACCTGCGTTGCCTTCTGCTGTCGAACTGACGGGAGGAGTGTCCACACTCACAGAAACTCGGATCGATGGGCTAGCAGCTCTCTTCTGGTTCTTACTCTTGGTTGTAGATTGCTCTGTAGGCGATCGCCTTCTTTTGGGAATGTTTCAGTCAAAATTGAAAAGATAGGAGAAAAATAAGACCGTGGTGAACGTTTCAGCCCTCCAACAATATTAGGTATCTCTTGGTTACTGAGTTAAATATAAATCAATGGCATTCAAAAGCAGAGCAAATCCTCCAATGATACACAATACCATAGCAGTGAAGGGTAAGAGTGAAAGAAGTCGTGTATTGATGAACAAGAAACAGAGACAAGAATTCTCTGCGTAGTAGATGTAATGTACAGATACTCGATTCCTTTCCGGCAAAATGCACACTGCAGATATTGGTGTGTTTGGTCACAGTTTTTGTAAACTGTGACTGGGATTCAATAAACTGTGGTTTGGTTGACATTCAGCTCCGTGCAGCCCTCACGAGAATGAGGTCTCTCACCCAGCACTGACATTTCTGTCGATTTCTGCCTAGCTTGGGCAAAGCGATGACCCCCCCTCCCCCCCCCCCCCCCCCCCCCCTCCCGCCCCTGCCCTCAACCCCTCCGCTTTTGTCATCCGTCCTCTCCCCCCTTG
>JAAAKL020006968.1:0-17403 GCA_010016065.2 Carybdea cf. marsupialis auct. non (Linnaeus, 1758) | reverse complement strand
CTTGGACTTTAAATGATACATTTTCCCATTAGCCTTACTTAGCAGCAAAGAACTGTAATTAAACCTGTATGGTTACTGATTTCAAAAGGGGCTTTAAAATGCGATTCCAATGTTTTGGGGGTTTCGGTCCAACATTTTTGTTTCTCAGTTTTAAGCAGTTCAATCGGAAATCTAGGGTCATCGTGCAGACTTGTATGGAATAGTCCTTGCCAAAGGTAATAAAGGGAAAACTGAGGGGGAAGCAGTAGTTAAGAACTTATTATTATCATTATTATTATTATTATTATTATGCTACCAATGTGAAATACAATGTAGACCTGCCAGATTTCTCAAAGAATTCGCGGGTTCTTGTGTTTAATAGACTAGCAGAACTCGCAAGTTGGTCATCACTCAATCGTATCTATTCCAAGTGGCATAGCAAGATGTCAAGGCAGAGTACTTCAGGAGCATGACCCAGGTCTCAATAGACCTTAGGTTGTTTTAGATAAGTGCCACTGTAGTAACAGCTGTAGAAATTTGATCTCTAACCATTGTAAATTAGGAAGGCTCCCGTTACCCGGAGCCATGTATTCAAGTAACATTTGTTGTAAAAAAAAAAGTATGTCCTTGGTTATTCTTATAAGAATACTTAATAATACTTCCCCTTCCAAGTGATTCGGGACCCTTAAATTTAGGGTATCTCTATTTCCGTGCTACGTATGTCTTTGTTACTACAGTGTACTATTGCTTGCCTCCCCCCCCCCCCTCTTGTGTATTTCTAGCATTTCTCATCATTTACACAAATTGTAGACTACAATGTCATGGCTTTTCTTATTGTGACCTTCACAGTGCGCTCTGAGACTGTCCCAAATCTCTTACAAATCCCTTCAATGTTTATTCAACCTTGTTTTTGTTTATCGTCATCCACAGCATTCCCTTTTCCTTCGACTTTAAATGAATAAATATGTATATAGACTACCTGTGGATAAGAATCATACATGCATATAGTGTTTAAACGAAAAATAATATCACAGCATGCTGTATTTTCTTCGACTAGTTAACTACAGAAAGTGGAAGCCTTGATGGACCATGACCTCAACTCCTATTTCAGATGAAGTCAGATTTGCCTTATGACGCGATGGGTTTCTTTTTACTTTCCATATGTGCTTAACCGGATCAGACTTTGTCCAACAGTGTTAACATACTTAGGGTTTTAGGAGATGGCTTAAAATTACTTAGCTCGACCTTCTAGTACTTCGAAACCCTAACTCAAGATGGTGATGCGTCAGTAAATTGAACAATGTCTATACTTGACACAGCAATAACCGCAAGCAACATCATTCTTCAATTTGTCCTTCTTCTTCAGCTATAATTAAGTATTCTATAATAACGTATCGCCATCCCAAATTCCATTGGATCATAATTCAGTGAAAAACTCACTCCGTGTCTAAAAAAAACAACTCATTCTGCGAAAATGGGGGCAATTTAGCAACGACTACGTCATACACAAACTGTCAGGGTTAAAATATTTCCGGAATACAAAAGAAATTTTACCGTACAACTTTAAATTTTGCAGACAATGATGTCAACGGTGACAAATACCTAATATATTGAATGGCATTTTGAGGATTTCTTGTTACTGCATGAACCGGATATACTATTCACAAAATTTGTCCATGCTGACCTTTCCAATCCCTTGGCTTAAAAAGGAATTTTTAAACGACATCAGTTGTGCAAAATATCATTAACTACAGGCTTTAAACATCCCAAACTGTTTCCTTTGAGCCATTGAGAGATAAAAGCATCTAAAGTTTTTTAAGTGGTTTGTCTTCTTCAAGAAAAACATAGAAAACCTAAAGGGCTTAAACAACTACATGACAATAAAAGAAAACCAAAACACTTTTAAGCACATCATCTCTACCTATAAAGGCGACTTAGAAGTTAAGGATTGGCTAACAAAAAGGGTATTAGAATCAGTGATTGCTATATAAATCGGATATGAAAGAACGTAAAACACATGTGAAAGGTTCCCTTACCTGGCTTCCGCAGTTTTTCTCGTCTTCTTCGTCTACTTTTGTACTGAAGTATTGGCTTGTCAGCGCCAAAAATTTTCGAATGGCGTCCAGTTCAGCTTTACTGTACATAACTGGCGAGTTATTTCCAAGGCTAAGATACTGTGAAAAGTTAGGGCAGCTTACAGTCGGGCCCATTACATGATTGGATCTGTTGACTGTATTTGTAGGGTTACTCCGGCGTTTCGGAGAATTTCGACACCTCCCACTTCTATGTTTCGATTTCTTCAGAGATTGCTCTCGCGATAAGGTTGAATTTGGGCTCCAATCGGTGCTAGTTTCACTCTCGATATCTTCCCTCATCGACGGAAAATTTTGCTGAAATTTCACCTGGTCACTAAGTGCTTCAGGCGAAGTAAGTTGTTGGTCTTGTTTGTCTATGGAACTCCGTGGAAATTCGCTGAAACCCGAATCATAATTCATTACGCCCGTTGTACTTGACCATGCACTCCCCCGTCTTTCATAGGAAGGAGATATATGTGGACTGACATCAACTTCAAGCGGGCTACTTACTGATAAATTGGAAATCACGGACCTATCTCCCTTCATTGTGTCTCGAAGCTGTTTATCCGTGACACTGCAGTCCATACTCTCATCTACTACCTGTTTTAATTCCTCTAGGTTTTCATACACGTGATTTAACCTACCAACCGGATGAACCTCACCCAGAGAAACATCTGTCTGATCAAAAACGTCGTCTTTTAGGGGTTCACCTGTCACACTTTCAAGCGCTGCGTCAAGAGAGGCATTGATAGGTACCTCTAAGTTGATTAAATGCTCAGAAGCTTCCATATTGCTACCACGATTGCTATTTTCGGCTTGAGCATCCAAAGAATCGATTCGCCCCAACTCGGTAAATTTTCGTAGCTTTGGAAAAGAGCTTCGTGAATCTCTTGGAGGTCTTATTTGTGCTAATAAGTCCCTGAGAATAACGTTTGGATCCTTTTTGTCACCAAACGATTTACTCCTTCGAACGCTATTTATTTCCATGCTGATTTCTTGCAGTGTCTCTTGTACCATTCTTATACCATCAACAACATTGAGATTGATAAGGTCCCCTTCGATGTTTTGTTTACATCTTTCTGAATTTATAAAAGCGGTAATTGTGGTTTTGGCATTTGAAAGATCAAAGTCGGCAATATTCTTGAGTTCCTCCAGCTGCGTCGATCTTACAAAATTATTAGCAGGGAGCACGACACCTGGATAGTTGCCCTGCATCGAGTTGCCAATTTTGTCTTCAGACATTTCCTTCATTTTTACGTCTGAAAGTATACGATTACTGCGTAATGATTTTGAAGCGATCATGTCGTTATCATACATTTCTAATATCTTATCCAAACACTGAGATATCCCCTTGTAAATAGGCGAATAACTTTCAACAGAGTTTTCTGGAATTTCATATAAATAAACTGGAGATCCCGAAGTTGTATCTGAGTCCTCACTACCATTTTCTTCATCTGCTGGTAATAAAGGGTCTATAAATTTTTTCTGTAACTCCTCCACTTCCTTAATTAATTCGCCTACTTCGTTACTATTGTTACACATGTCTGTAGCTTCTGTATTCGAAGATTCGTCCTTGAAATCGTTCAGACTGTGAACATCCTCCGTGTCTGATGAACTAGCTATCGAAAGAGAATCCTGTTTCCAGAATAATACTGATTTGTATCCCCATGATTTTCTGTCTGCCCTATCTAAGTAAGACTGTATCGTAGGTAATGGCTCCAGGTTTTTCTTCCCTACCATCTTAACAGTGAATATGTCCTTTTCGATAGTATCTTTAAATCGTTTAACAAAGGCAGAATGCTTAGTTGTCTCCTTTGGTTCTTTGGTTGCACTAGTGTCGGTAACACACACCACCGGGTTGTTATCGGTGTTGAAGCTTGAATTCTTTAATAAACATTCCTCCATAGGAATCGAAGTACTTAACGTCAGTAATGTAGAGCCTTTTTCAATTCTGTTCTCCAAGTCCCTTATAGACTGTGCCTGTTGATCTTCGTTCTGAATTCCCTCCATGCGAATAGTTAAGTGTTGTCGTAACGTCGTCGCTCAAGTTTTCCTTTGATAACAAGGGAATCTCCAATGTCTACTCATGCCCGACTGCTATTATTATTCCAAATTTGCCCTGACAAAATACTCTTATTGTCACATAGTTGACGGTGGATAGCATCAGCTGTTAAAGATATTTCTACACGGCCAACGCTCGATATAACAATACACACTCGATCGATATTCTCATTAAACTGACGAGAACAAACTTCCTGCGTCTCTGTAGGTTTAATTTGCATTATTGCTCATTTAAAAACAAACTGATCACTCATTGAGCAGTCATTTCCTCGGAATTCTTCAAGTGACTCAGGTTTAACTCTTCGTCTGGTAGCTTGGCTCAATAGATACAACGATGTCTGGTATCTTAATAGTAAAATGAGAGAGGGTGGAACATTAATGCTTGACTGTCTTTATCTCCATTTGTTCTTAAGCTTATCAATGTTTTTACGCCCGGGCAACTTCAACCTTTTGTGAACATCATCTCCGCCTAATTACACTTCAGCTCATATTGTTCTCTCCAATGTTTCGTATTACAGAAACGACGCGAGTATGATAGAGGCAAGGTTATCAGGCTAACAATAGCTCGTAATATTGTCAAGCGAATGCTCTACGCTGTTTGATGCTGGTAACAAACAGGATACTTTTAATGGAGCGCGGTTGACTTTTGAAAATAAGAATAACAAAAATTCTTTATCTCCTGGAAACCGTCTTTGTCCCTGCTTTGACGTATCCACTGTCTTATAAATTGCATACAGGGGCTTAACTATACAACATACCTATCCTATTGGAAAGTAATACACCGGTTACGTACATTCAAAATACAGAATCAATACGTTCACTTCTCGCGATAGGGCCATTTGACCTTGCCTTCTCTGGCTGGTTGTTCATAGAAACTCTAATCCTTGCCAAGTCCACCCAACGGCATCTGTATAATCAGATCACTCGACGTTTGTGTTATTGAAATCCTTACGACAATACAAGTTACGAAATTCGTATATAATGTGATACTCCCTTCATATCTATGAGAAGTAACAAGAAGTGTTTTTTTACAAGGGCACTGAAGTGAATAGACCACCGTAAACAACAGCGCTGGTTGTCTCCAAGAACAGCGTCATTAATAATACAAAACAGACGAATAAAAACCACGAAGAACTGTGTAGTTGATAGTTGACGCCTGGCATGTGTTACGAATTATTAAAATTGATTTAATATGTTTGGAAGAACTTATACTATAAATTATCAACAAGTTGGGCTGTTCTTGTGGCTGCCCATTTTCCTTTGAGATACAGAATATCCTTTAAAACACTTTATATAAAATTTTTGTTTTAGCTAGGAGAATTTTGACAGGGTTTCTCCGCTATCGACTATCTAATCTGAGGTCTTAACATTCCGCTTTGAACAAAAACATAGTCAGTATTCGACTCAGTTGGTAAACTGTGTAGTAGAAAAAAACGAGGGGAAAAGAGGGAGCACCGTTGGAAAGCAGATTCGGCCCTCCTTGGAGGACAAGAAAGAATCAGCAGTGTTTTACCTCGCAATAAATACCTATGTACATACGTAAATGTGTATACAAACGTGCAATTTGTACGTTACAGAGGCATAAGCAATGAAATTTGGCTTTGAAGGTGGGGCGTCTGGGGGGACAAGCGCCAAGGTGAACTGAATCCTCATTTGAATGAGTGCTGGTTCAGACGATTATTGCATAGTTAACATGCATTTGCAAACCCTACAGGATACGAGTTTTGGTCCGACTGACAATCATGACGAAGCCCAGGGATCCAGTCTCTTAATATTCTGTACCGTGCACTTCCTTGTTTGAGGGGTGGGTTTCTCCGTTCTTCTTCAGTTCATCATCTAAACTGATACAATTTTTCACAATTTTTGAAGTTTAGAATTCCAGAGATGACAGGTATCATGGTATCTTAAAGCTTTTTCGTCAACACTCTTCAGAGATACAAAGATACACGTTGAACTAAATCAAAGAATAAAATTTCTAGTCTATATACAATTTTCCATAGAAAGTGGCAGATGAAATTCCGCATAACCGAATGATATTATCACGGACCAAAAAGAAATGCAATACAATATGGCACGATTAAATCACAATACATTCGTGTTCAGCACAAATTCAGCGCACTTTCTATGGAAAATTGTATATAAACTAGAAATTTTATTCTTTAGTCTAGTTCAACGTGTATCTCTGAAGAGTGTTGATGAAAAAGCTTTAAGATACCATGATACCTGTCATCTCTGGAATTCTAAAGTTCTGTAGCACTAATAATTTTTGAAGTTCTAAGAACTTTCCTCTGTTGTAAATGGTGGACCTTATGTTCTGTTAAATCTCATCAGGTGCAATTGCCCTTATGCCTCCAGGCCGCTAGGCCACTGCGTTATCCATACCTCAATAGTGCTAAGTGATTGCACCGAGCTGAAACCATGGATATTTGTGTATGAACAGAGTACATAATAAGTAAAACGCATATTCTAGTAGCAGTGATTTCACCTTTTTCATATGCGATCGTCGACTGAGAAATGTTTTACATGAGCAGCTTGAAATTAAATAGTGAAAATTCGTGTTTTCCTTGTCACGCACTATGTTCACACATCAGTATGTCTGTCTCTCTGTCTGCCTGTCTGTTTGTATGTATCTATGTGCATGCTTAGAAATACATGCATGTATATAATATTGTAGGGTGTCAAATACCGCCAGCTTTCTATTATAATAAAGTAATATCGAACAGCAAGCATGTGGTACTACTGGTTACCAGGATATGCTTGTACCTACTGTTTGTATATATGGAAATAAAAACAATGTTAGCATGAAGAAAGCATTACAGACAATTTGCAGTTAATCAGAGGTACAAAATGATATTAAGAATTATGCTAGATAAACACAAAGTCTGGCACTTCATAAGCATTAGATTTATTTGCTCTAAAGAAAGTGAAATGATTGGTTGACATCGATGAAGAGCACGCAAGTCTCTATTAGACAGTCAAGTTAACTCTGAATTAAAACGATCCTCCATCAGATATAAATTTATTGATAGTTGATATTCTACATAATTTCAGGCGAAGGTAGGATAAGTTGTAAGATAGATTATCGTTTTTGTAAACGATCCCCGTTTAGGTAAATTGTACTTCTTCCCAAACGTCTAAAAGCGTTCGTATTAGGTAACAGGCAGACAAGTTATCACTGACTTTAGATACACCAGGTAGAATCTCTTTGCGTTTTTAGATACTCCTGTACAACCGTTTCACAATATATTAGGTGGTATAGAAAGGATTTCATGGGATCTTTATGTGCAAGCGTAAAATAATCTCTAAGAAATCTCTTCATGAAAAGGTTCCCTTTCAAATCGATGTTGTGGTTGCTTTTGGCCTCAGCATACCAAATGCTCAGGAGATAGAGACTTTTTGACAGAGTATTAGACTCCTGGCAGAGCAAATTTATATCTATCGATGCATAAGCAAGTTTTGGATAACTATCCTTAAAGCAAACTGGAGCACTAAGACAACGCCAGTAAAAAGGAGAGATCTTTCGAGAAAGTTTTCTCCAGCGTTGGCTATTTTCTTTCAAGATTTGGATAACAATGTTCTAAATATTCTTATGGTGGCGCCATAATGATGATATTTTCATGGTTAAGGAAGCATCGGACGAATAAATTGTTCAAGTTCTTAAACCATTTATATGACATACGCCTTAATATTAAGTCAATGCACAGATGTTATGCAGACGTCATCAAATTTTCAGTCAGTTGGTGTGTTAATAGGGTAACAACAAATCTTAAACGGATTCCTGTAACTTGTACCTTTGAAATCTTCTCAACGGCTTGAAGGGTCATCGGCGAAGACGGGAGGACATGCTACAAGGAAACAAGGGGAGGGAAAGAGATAACGATATAGGATATGCCTACTGACAACATTTAATCTTATCCTTTAAGACAACATTAAATGGCCTGAGAAAGGATCAGGTCATTGAATTAGCTAGGGTCATACTACAATGTTTAGCAAAGTTCCATTAGTCTCATTTCGTAGGTCAAAAACCCTTCAGTCCTCTCAAAATACCTGTTTTAAAAGGTTAGCGGATCTTGTTTGTGCCTGTGCCAGGTCAAGCGGATGATTAAGTTGTGAATTTCCTGGAAACAAACGAAACTTTCTGTGATAGGACTACTTCTAGGAAATCTGAACTGCAGTTCCCGTTTTGTAATCATTTTTATTTTATCGCAAAACGTGTAATGAGCAGTATATGGGATGTATACACACGGTTTTAAGAGTATCGTGAAAATAACAGACGTCATTTAGAAGTTAGCTACAAGAGTGATGGAATTTAAATATGGAAACAGGAAATCTATTAGTCAGGCACATCTGTTTTTGTTAAGAGAGTGATCGTTAGATGGAATCTGAGTTGACTGATGTCTTAGACTCGGAAAGTAAAATAAGGCAACGGGTATCCTTTGGCAAACAGAACTTTAAATTCCTGTGGTATGAGTGAAAGGAATGTCACATCAGTGAGATGACTGACTAAACCTTCATAAAAGTTTAAGTCCAAGGTAATATTTGACACTAGCTTGAAAACGCTGGGAATGGGTAGTAAAACTCAAGACAAATACTATGAAATGACGGGATGTCTGAATGTCCTTGCTGTCCGGGGACCTGTTACTGTGTTGGGCTCCCTTTAATTTGGAACGGTGCGGTGATTGTCAACCTACCCACAGGGATAGCAGACTCATGACATTTACCCTATAGCTCTTATGGGGGTTCCGACGTTGCCCAGATTCTCAGTGGAGTCCTCAAGATGATATTAGGAATGTTGGTGATAGTACAAACTTAAAGTTTACTGCTTGCCTTTTCGAAATATACATAGATACCTACTATGTGAGGAATCAAACAACTGTAATTCACAGATACTCAATCCAAACTAGGAATATTCCATCCTTGAGCACTGCCCCTCTTTCTAAGGTAAAAGTGATGTCACTCTCTTAAATATAAGGTAGATACTATTAACGTATAGTATAAGCATCGTATATTTCCACGCTGTTTAGCACAAGATGATTTTAACAATTTGTCTTCGTTGCATCTAGTACAAGGTATTATATTCCATGCAATATATGCAAATTTTGATGGCAAGAAGCCATTCCTTTTGTGTTTATCATCCGCTTTTATCGTCTGCAAAAAAAGTGTTTAAGGAATTTCCTTTCGTCGTACGACAATAAAACTCGAAAGCTTCTGTTTCCAAAACGTCTTTGTTTTTCTTTGAATCGTATATTTAAGACCCTTCCTGCTAAATTTATGTATACAGTGTGCATATATTATTTTGAATGAAGTTGCCGTTCTTTGATAGTATTCCATTATCACTACAGGCTGTCGTACTCTGTGGTAATATTACTTACGTACTCTTGGACACCAAAATATTGCCTCGCTTCTCGAACTAATTTTCAAGATGCTCTTATTCCGACCTCCTTTCCTCTGCTTTATAAAATTGAGGTTTTTATCTCCAAAGCTGTGGTCACTTTGTTGACTCGGAGAATGCCTTGATCAACTCAAATAAAACATTCCACGCGGAGGATCCATTTCGTAACTTTTTGGAATGAAAGTAGACAACAAACATCATGCTTGTTACAGTGAAGGCCAGAAAGTGCCGGAAGCCAGCGGCTGTGGTGGCATCAGGCATAGCAAGGGTATTTTGGTGTTTTTTTTCTTAGGACCCACTCCATCAATTGGTGGATAAGCTGATGAATACTAAGGTACCTGATAAAAGAGAGGGTCTTTATAAACGAGGGTCGGATTATTGACGTGTCTTTACAGAGCTTACATGGAGAGGGAACTGATACTAAAAATCACACTTTTATAGATCTACAGGACAAGTAATATAAATCTTAGCCCTTAAAGCGATACAGTATCCAACTGTATTTTGTGGCTGCCTCTCAAGTCGCACTTGGTTGTTGAGAGGAGTTTCGTGCTCTCCAGATAAGTATTCACCAAAGCCAACTCAAACAACATATTCCAAGTTTACGATAGAAAGTTTTCTATTCGACTCTCCTTTAGAAGTCACACGTGCAAGAGTATACGGTCGTTGAAGATAGTTATCTAATACAAAGTAATAAAGAACAATCAATACAACGCAAGAAAAACGGATACAGCGATAAAATAGCGACAGTAATTAACGATGATAAGAAATACTAATTTACCGATTGGAGATTTTACAGCTCTTGAGTTTGGCTCTTACAAAACAATGTTGACCTTTATTTCTCTTTGAAACCTATGAATGACACAGGGGGCTGGAACGTTCGCAATTCACTGTATGACGCAATGCCGGCTATAAAGCTATACGACACCTAACCTTTGGTACTTTGGTTTCTTGCAAACGTTGAATAGGTATGTCTGGAACCCGATGATGTCCAAATTTACACTAGACTCAATGCCATGTCATGCCCTTTTGTACCTCTCCACCCTCATCCTCCCCTCTGTCCTGTCCGGTAAGGTCATGAATATCCCCTAATCAGTTGGAGAGCGTAGAGAATTGGGTGTCTTGGGACACCTAAGGACAAGATAGGGTAATTGGAATGCTTCTTTGGCACCTCTATATTTCTTCTACTAGTGCACGGTACCCATTTTCCTATTAGACTTCACCAGGAGTTTCCTACTGACGGTGAGGCGTGGGCAGGAACCATCAACTTTCTACTTGCTAAACTAGCTCGCCACCGACTGCGCTAATTCACCTCCGATTTTACAGTGGTAGAATTGATATATTTTCCCTGTAATTTAAGAAAAAGTTCAAGTTTGTTGAAAGTTGCCACACACCAAACCGAAAGTTATCGAGGGGAATACACTTACGCATAACCATCACTAATCTGTGTGTTTATATATGCTTTAATGATCCAGCATGCACATACGTATGTAGAATTTATATATCACAATGCCACAGAAACGTTGGGTCTGGTACCAGTAACTTTTCCATTATGAAGTACACAGCCAAGAGGAGGCGGTGAACCTTTGGCCTGTGAACTACTGCATCATGACGCCTTCGTTGAAAGCATTGCACAAACCATTGCTAAACACAAATAGGAACACCGGTTGCAACAAAGAATATGAAAAAGCAGATTACATGCACTATATGATTGATTCTTCAATCAAACAGGTTTTGAAGATTAGGGTCAGTTTTTAGAGATATACGAATCTACGGTCAAAGATGAGGCCACAGACTAAATAATGCTACAAGATTTCTAAATGTAACCAACCAGTAAATAGGTATTGTAGCTGGCACTTGCTGACTTTTCATGGATTGTGCTTGTTAATTGATAAAAGGGGTTTTGAGCACAAAATTGCAGTCTCGCCTTAAACCTGAGATTTCCTTAAATACTATTGCACGAAGTAGCGAAACCACTTCTGTACTGAATAGCCTTTCCCTTTGACTAAGATGTCGTCGACTTTGCCAACAAGGCAAAATTATCGCAGTTTTCAAGTGAAACTCTTCGACCTACAAATTGCCTCCATGTATGTAAAACTACCATAACTTTGCAAAGTTCCACTTCGAATTCGAAAGGCAGATCAAAAAGGCCACAGACAAGTGTTTCGGCACTGTGAGTAGTTTACGCCAGTAAGAAAGTGCTGTCAACTAATCGCAAAGACCATGCGCCTTCAATGAGTTGCAGCATTGTTGTATACTTCTTTTCGTATCAGTATGAGGCTGACCATGTTTGACGCACAACTTTGAGGTTAGTTGACAGAATTAAGCGGCATTCTCCTTCTTTTATTCTCCAAGCATCAACTCCTACATGAAAGCAGTCACCTAGGGTTTCAAGAGCCAAAAACACTACTATGCAATATGACTATGCCATATGGCAACACTTCGTTGGAAACTCTGGCTGTGCGAAAGATGCATCGGGTAAGATCTGGCTTTTGTTGGGCCGTTCTGGAATCAGTCCACATAAAAGCAAGAAAACCGTTGCTTTGTAGGCAGAAAGAATTTATGTTTTCACTGGGTCTTTCCGGTTATGTACTTAGTTCTACGGACACTGATTGGTCAAAATAAACCAATCTTGCAGTCCAAGTTCTGATTGGCTATTTAGAAAACATAATTTGCTATGAGTTTCATTCCTTCCTATTCGCGTTCTATTCTGACGACTTTGATTGCGAGGAGTATCAGATGCAAACTTCTAGAAAGGACAGAAATTATTTTTCTACTTTGAGCAAATTTATAGTTCTGAGCCATCAAATAACGTTTTTATATATCTTAATTACTTCAAAGTAGATCACAAATCAAGTCCTATTTTTGCAATCATGCAGTGAAAACTAATTTAACAGTGCCGTTCCAAAATATATTCTGCATGTCCTAAAATATCAGAGTTTCTAAGATTTAGGTAATATAATACCTAGATAATAATCTTAAGAACACCATAAAAATATCATCCTAGCTCCTCAATACCGTTGTACATCATGATAAATACTTTAAAAGTACCCCTTACCCCTCCGTTCCCTGCTGGACTAAGTAAATAACGATCAGGATTTTATATTGACTTTATCTGAGCTCCTTAATTCATCGAAATCAAAGATAGATACTTCTTTCTTCCTTTTAACAAGAATTGTTCGGAGCTCATATAATTTTATCTCAAGCTTTGTTTGTCTACTCCATTGGCTATCATCGTAGTTCGTATTTTTAAACATTAAACAAATTTCCTTTCAAAAATTATTCAAGCATTCGTCAAAAGCTTTTAAGACTATCTGACTCCTCATTACGGTTGATCTTGACCTCCTGTGAAGAATCTTGATTTTTATTGTGGAGATACCCCTTGTAATCATTCGGATATGAGTTAATAGACAGATCACAAGAGAGATATGGGATTATCCCTCTTGACTGCAGAACCCGTCTATTCTTGATATTGACATCCATTTACGAGCAATACAGAGCATTTTACGAAATCGTTTCGAGATAAGAATCAAAACATTCCAAGCAAATAGAGTATTTAAAGGACACTTGATTCTTTCTCTCTCGGACACTATGCCTTCTTTAATTGATATCTTATAGACCACTTCGATGATGTTTTGCAATCATTTGACTTTAAGAAGTTCGAATATTCGTCCGAGTTTTTCGGCAAAGGAACAAATCAGACGTATCAAGTATTCGTTATCATTATTCGTTTAAACCTTTCATTTACATTCAAAAGAATATCACTAAAGAGATAATGACAGTATGATAAGTACCAATACTGTCCAATAGCCCTACAGACACTTACTGAAATGATATAACTAAGTTTCTAGAGCTTCTAATTTTAATACTCAACTTTGAACAAAACTCAGAAGATTATGATTTTGCTTGTAGATGCTGGAGAATCAAAGATTAAAATACAAGCAATTCAGTTGTGTGCAAGCCACATCGTCCCAAAAGACGTGAGCATGCATCGGAGGAGTCGTGAACGTCATGCGCTAGACCTTTGAAGAATTATCAGCTGCTACTGATGGCAAAACAACCAGGAGAAACTTGGAGAGATGTAGGTTTCAGTAAGAGACGGTATAAAAGCAGTGTAAGCACATCTTAACACAAGAAACTGCAGGTTTATGTACCAAATTCATAATAATATGAAGTGACAGGGATAATACTATTCATGTACCACAATATGAGCAAACTGGTTTATCATGGGGGGGTTCTGTGATGGAAGGAGCATTTTATCAACGGAGAGTGCGCTTGTATTTTTTCAGTAATTCAACTCAAGAAGGCTACTATCAGATGGGTCGCACATGCAATTTTTCATGGTTCTTGTTACTTTAATAGTAATATGTAAAGGACATTTTTGGTATGAAGGGATTCTACTTCTTTTCTTTTCCAAGTAAAGGCGTTTTGTCATTCTAAAACAATTTCCTTGTTAGCCTAGAGGGGTTTGCTTTATTGCGGTTAAAGGCTTGATCCAAACACAAAGCAAAGGAATTAGCACGTTAGATATTTCTCTTCTCATCTAGAAGCTCTCTTCAAATAGATGCTAGGCAAAAAGCATTAAGAGAACCCGGAGCAGGACACAAGAGGATGCCCAAGACGCTTGCGCCCTCATTATATGTTAGGAACACCAGCGCAGCCTTTTCTTTATCTTGCAACATTCAATGTTTCTCTGTCACAGTCATCATCCTTTTAAATTCTGTTTACATTCCATAAAATAGATACAAGAACTGCTATCAAATAAGCTTAGCGACACATTAAGACCGCGAGGGAGTCGTCTATAAAGGAAAGACAAGAAGAATCAGGATGTAAAACATACAAGGAAGAAAGGGTGGGACTTTGACATGCAAAAGAAAAAGATTGCTGACAAAGGACAGAGTGAAGAGTAACAAAATAAAAAAGTTCAAGCCCTGTACCACAATTTCAAAAGAGGTATATCCTTCTTTTTTTTTTCTTTTTTTGTAACATTAATTTTGAGCGTAGCCTATTGCCCAGCCAGAGTGAGCAATGCTCCGGGGAAAGAGCACATTTACAGGGGTAGTCTGCCTTTGCCTTCTCCAACCAATAGCCTTTATATCGGGCAAGGCGAGAATTCAAACCCACAACCTCTGCCATATGAGTCCGATTCCTTAACCACTAGACCACGGCGGCTCGGTATATCCTTTGGTATACATATTATATAGCGTGACAGTCAGGATGAGAGAAAGACAACAGAACATGCTTATGAAGCCTACTTTCGCATATTCAGACTTTCAACGCCAAGCAATAGCTCGGCTTTGATGAAACCAATAAGGTGTAATATTGTTTAGTTCAGGTTTTGGCATTGTTCGTAACGAGGTGAACTGTCCCTTTCAGCACTAGCAGTATGCACCAGGAACTTCCACATTCTCCTTTGTCACGTAAGACAGCATGCTTAGCAAACTGGTAGCTTGATAAACCATGGTTGATAACCCCTACGTTCTGCAGCGAGGAAGAATTTGCAACGTCTGTTTCTGCAACGTGTCAATCATAAAAATGTGATATATATTACAGAGGTGTACTATTAGCTCATCTTTGTATACGTTTAATTCATCCTAAATTAATTTTTTCGATATTGCAGAAAAAACATAAGAGTAAACATAATAATATCAATAACAATAAATGAGACATTTTAGTATCAAAGAGCATTAATTTTAGACCAGAGTCAAACAAGATTTAACCTAGCCAATGAAAACTTTCAGAAAATCTCAAGTGCAAGACACTTAAATGGTCAATGTAATGATGATCAATGATTAATTATTAATTATTATTATTATTGAGAAATAATTTAAGTCTAGTGATCGATCATTAGTGGCACCAGACATCCGAAAGTAAAGAATAAAGGAATCAAGTGATTTTCAACCGCAACATCTGCATTTTCAATTACTGACGTATCGTTAAACAGAATCTGACTTAGTTGCAAAGCTCCTTGAGAAACTTTCCAAAAGCTGCAGTCTTGTTTGCATGGTCTTGTCTGTAGGTTAGGCTACGTCATAGGGCTACATGTCTGATGAACCAGATGCTAACAAATTACGTCAATACCAAGATTACAAACCACTTTCTTCAACACAGACATAAACGTAATTCCATTGACATTTCATAATCTCAAGACCAGTCCAATTTGATATCCTATCTAACTAGATATACTCTAATTGTGAAGCGTGTTGCCATATCAACTAAGAAGCTTGCTTTCAAATCTACTTATCAGAGTTCGATCCAAGCGCTGGGAAGCTTTGACAACTTCTCTTCGCCACATTCACGGGATCTACGAGGTCCACGTGAGGGAAGCAAACTCTAGAAGTCCCTCTTATGGGTTGCACCCCCCCCCCCCTGTATTGGTATGGGCGAACCTTGTCACACATGTGTCACATTTAAGGTTCTTGAAGAATCTGTGAAAGGTCTACTCTGTCAGTTCCACCTTGATTCACTGAGTAGGCCGCTCAGCTGATCCAACAGTTGAGACCTCATGCGTCGATATCGATGGTCCATTCCATCATATATAAAGGTTACAGAGAGCCGTCGTGGTCAAGTGGTTAAGGAATTGGACTCAAATGCCAGAGGTTGTGGGTTCGAACCCCTCCGAGCCCGATATAAAGACTACCGGTTGTGGAAAGCAGCGGGAGACCACCCTTGTAAATGTGCTCTCTCCCCCAGGACATTGCTCACTGTGGCTGGCCAATAGCCTACAAGTCGAGATCGAGTATGCCACCAAAAAAACACCAACAACATGTTGCCCGTTTGTTTGAGTTGAAGGTCATTAAAATCTTTGCAGGGTAGAACAACAACAAATTTTCTATCCAGGAAAAGTTGCTGAAACTGTCTGGTTGGAAGAGCAGCATTTATGAAAGGGCCCCTAAGGCTGTTTGAATGGATTATGCGAGCCGTCAAATTACTAATGGTTTCATTTTAACTATCAATGCTTCACGGAAAAATTATTACAAATAGTCTAGAGTTACACAATTAAAATTATCAAAATACCTCATTTTTGTAGGTAAGTGTAAGAATTTATAGTATTTTATTTCAAGCATTTTTTTTTAATGCTTCTAAGGAACTAAAGAAAACCATGAACTAAAGAAGATTAGAAGAAAGGTTTCGATACTCAAAGAGACTTGTGAAGCACATTTTCAAAGTTTTCATACATTTCATTCCAACGTGAGTAATAGGAATTTCAAATTGATTGGAAGTAAGACAACAAACCCGGACTAGCATCCTCATTTTTATCAAATTCGAAGAAATATTAGAGGATAGTGAAAATGACACAAACAAAATGTCACCAAACCTTAGTTTCAATTTTCAAGTAATAAGGATTCCCAGTAGACTTTAAGGCATTAAAGTTATTTACCACAAATTGGTCTTCCCCTTGGTTAATAAATAACGTCTATGGGGTAATTTAATGCCAAATAGAAACAGTCAAAGGTTGATACAGGAATTATGGTAAATGATGACCAAAAATCATTAACGAGCAGCAGTCATTCATGGAGCACGTGTCTTCCTGGTTTGTCCATGTGAGTAATTGCTTCTGACTGTTAAAAATTGGTCTGAAGTTTTTCTTTGTGGAAATTAAGAGTTTCCCAAGAGTGTGTGGCGTCCATGGATGTGGTCGGACTGTAGGCGGACTGCAGAATTATACAAGAACTACATTACCTTAGAGCCAGAGTGTGTCTATCCGTAACCTGTGGTTATGGGAGCACAGGATGTGGTGCCTTTTCTTTCAAACTCCATTTGTTGTGCGAGTCTTCTTTTGCAAGATAACCGCAAGATATAATGAGCTAGATAAGTAGACCCCCGCTAACAAATCGGTAAAAACTGTTTTTGCAAAGAATTGTGAGATTAATTAAAGTACATAAGTACGTGAGTCCG
>JAAAKL020006967.1:0-17403 GCA_010016065.2 Carybdea cf. marsupialis auct. non (Linnaeus, 1758) | reverse complement strand
AGCCTCTAGGCATTTTATAGTTTTTATATATAATTTTAATGTCATTTTAACACAGTTTTAGTCTTTTATATATATATTTATGTATATATTTATAAGAACGTAAGTAAAGTTCCATAGATGTAGAGCAATATAGAAGGGAATAACAAAGGAAAAGTTATTGAAATTTTCTACTCGGAAATTTATGCTCTTGCAATCTTCAATCGAATGATTTTCATCTACATATTTATATATGTAAACCTAAAATGCCTAGAGCCCAGCATTGTATCAAGTATACAGATGAAAGAACCGTTAGTTAGATATAACGGTTGAAAATGCCGTGCAGAACTAGCAATGTGGCTCCTAAGGAGAAAATTTAACCGCAAGACGATTGAAGAACAAATTTTAAGGGTTAAGGAAAAACAAGGACGGAGCTCTAAATTTTGAGCAGGAAAGAAATTCAGTCATCGTTGTTCTAATTTTCCATCCGTCTCTTCATCAGTCGTAGCGTACACAAGATAGTCAGGTCAAACTCAATGTTCTGGCTAGTAATGAGCAACATCTAAAAGTGTCTAAATGAGCCACCCGTAGTCTCTTTTTGTAACGCTCAAACTTCAAAAAGAAATTAAAAATTATGAGGGCTATAATTTACCAAGAAATCAAGGAGACAGGCTTTTTAGGTTGCAAGGGGAGAACAAACTGTGCATCGATGAAACTAAAAATTTCACTGACAAAACAAGGTCACGAACATGCGAAATTCTAGTAGGGCCACTACACTGTAAATCTAGATTTGTAGTCTACCTGAAATCAGTATGTGGGAAAAATTGAGGTTCGGAATTCACGTCAATATTTACAAGTCAGCATTTTTTAGAAATTTGGGAAAAACGACGAATCTGAAAAGATACCTAATGTCCCACAAGCCCAACCGCATACGCACTTCAATTGGTTTGAGTATAATGGCCATTCTGGCTTTCAATTTACTCTTACTTGCAGAAGAAAAGTAGGATGGCAACAAACCAATGCAAGAAACACTGCAGTGGAAAGCTTTTGCAACGATTTCAAGTTCAGGGATAGCGTACAGAAAATGATACGAGTGTTTTTTTTTAAAATGGAACCGTTTCGGAGAATTGCAGAATGAAAAGATCAGTCTAAAGCCATGTTTAGAGACATTTCCCAACTCTTTTGACTGGCAATGTCATTTGACGTCACTCTTCAAACCCATTCGTACGCTAAAAAACTGACATCAAATTTACGAAACAGAGTATAAATTGACTTTTAACATTTGAATCTACTTGTTTCTTGAATGAAACTCTAGAGAAGCTTACAACTATTGCTTGAATAGATATTTTGGAAGACGTTGTGAAGAAGCAAAAGTCGTTGCGAATTGAATTGAATTGGAAGAAATAGTAACTGAAGGAGCTCGTCGCCTCACTGACGGTACTTTCACCTTTCTCGATGTGGTTGAACTAAACCCAGAAATGAGGGAACTTCTTGACAGATGCTTGCATTCACCATCAGTACTTCATGCCTTCTATTTAACGTTAATAAGAGCAAAGGTATCCCTTCATGAGTTTGTAATTGGCAAGCGTATTTCACATGCCTTAACAGCTGCAGCCTCTGGGATGAAAGAGAATATTCATCTGGAGATGTCAGTCGTCTCACCAGAACAGCGTTTTCTTCGTCACTTTTATCTACATATGAGCCAATATGGAGATAGCTATGTTCTTGGAAGTGCTTGGAAAGAGGACAGCTTTATACTACCATTTCAACGATTAGGGAGAACGAGAATCCCTAATCCCGCCTTCTATGCAAATGAGGTAAGATATCAATAACCGGGTTTTTTGAAATAACATTTGCAATTTGTAAGTAGATTCTGTCATTCTGGTCGCCAACGAAGCAAGATAAAAGACCGTTCCTCTTCTTTTTCTTGCTTTATCTAGATTCTTTGAAAGCATAAACGCATTTATGATCCAAAGGAATCTATCGATAAGATACTGATCGATAGAACAGGAAAGTCCTTTATCGACACATCTGTGGCACGTTAGCAGCTTTTGTTGGAGCGAAGAGAGATCACAGCATTGGCAAAAGCGAAAACCGAAGTTCAGACATAGATATGTTGACAGGTTGACCCTGGAGTCAAGAAGAACATCCTAGCAAGAGACGTCCAGAAGGAGAAAAAGTTCACAGAAGAAGCCGATGAAGAAAAAGAAACTGAGACTGTGTAAGAACCTGAGACTGAAGTCAAGAGTATCATCATAGAAAGGGAAGTTGAGAAGGAGGACAAGGTCACAGAAGAAGTCGATGCAGAAAACGGTGCTGAGACTGTTGAAGTACCTAAGCCTGATGTAAAGGAGATCATTATAGAGAGAGAAGTTGAGGCGGAGGACAAGGTCACAGAAGAATTCGATGCAGAAAACGATGCTGAGACTGTTGAAGTACCCAGGCCTGATGTAAAGGAGATCATTATAGAGAGGGAAGTTGAGGCGGAGAACATGGTCACAGAAGAAGCCGATGAAGAAAAAGGAACTGAGACTGTGCAAGAACCTGAGACTGAAGTCAAGAGGATCATCATAGAGAGGGAAGTTGAGAAGGAGGACAAGGTCACAGAAGAATTCGATACAGAAAACGATGCTGAGACTGTTGAAGTACCCAAGCCTGATGTCAAGGAGATAATCATAGAGAGGGAAGTTGAGGCGGAGGAACAAGTCACAGAAGAATTCGATGCAGAAAACGATGCTGAGACTGTTGAAGTACCCAAGCCTGATGTCAAGGAGATCATTATAGAGAGGGAAGTTGAAGCGGAGGACAAGGTCACAGAAGAAGTCGATGCAGAAAAAAGAACTGAGACTGTGCAAGACACTGAGTCAGAGGCCAGAAAGAGCTACCCAGCAACAGAAATTGAGACCGAGACCGAGGTGGTACAAGAGGTAGAAGAAGAGGCTGAGATTGTGGATGAAGTTGAGCCTGAAGCTCAAAAGAGCATCTTAGCGTTTTTCCGAGGCTTACTTAAGATAAGACGTCGCAAGAGCAAGAGTATGAAGAAGACCGTCAGTAAATCTTGGTGGAAATACTTTGTTTGTCATCATTGACTGATTGAAACATTGAAGTTGTAATCTGGAATTAATGGCAATGAATGATATTTTCAATCAAGGTTTATATATGATGTATTTGTTGAGTAGAAGTAAACAAGAATAAGTTTGTTTTCTACATGAAAGAGCAAGAGGTTTCTTCACTTATGAATTCTTATTATGGGGTTTCAACTCAATTTCCATAGTCTACTTCATCCTCTTTTAAATGTGCAGTATGACGGGGCTTGGGAACTATTGTGTTTTTGCTGCCTCATTATCATGTTACAAAATGTTTAGAAGGGAAACGTCTTTGACCCCAAATATATGTTACTACAGAGATAGTTTCATCATGAAATCTGATTATAATCAGATTATATGTAATTGCATATACCTCAACTCGTTCTGGCTAAGTCTTGTTCATAGTATTGCAAGCAAATTCAACTTCTATTGGGAAAAACTTCTATTAGGAAAATGGCAGCTTCCGTCTCTCGAACAATGCACTCATACAACTATATGTAAGACCTTGCAATAAATTGCATCTTGGTCTATCAGCCAGTGTACTTTGTTTCTGTGCTCTGTTTCGAATCCTATACTGCTCTCAAACGAGACAATATGCTCGGCTGAATTGGAGGTCTGCAGCAATTGTAGGTCTGTCCTCTATATACTAGAGTTATTTACTCTAGTCAGCATATAGTACAAAGGCAGCCAAGATCAACAAGCACTCTCAATGCATCTAGCATCTATATTATGAAACTAGAATAATGCATGTAGTTGGCCCATTGTAATCAAACTCAATATCCGATTCTATTTGTAAACATGCAAAACTTCTAATTTGCTATTGTGCATAAAAATGTCATACGGTTACCGGATGCTTTATATACTTAACTCGTGATGCTTGAAGAATGGTCATGTTGTTTGCTCATCCATTGTTCATATATGCATCAAGTCTAAAGGTGCACACAAGCTGATATAAAAATGATTTTATTGGCTATTACCTCCATCAGACCATAATGAACCTGACTCATGATCTGGCTACCTTGAAATATAGGTTCCTTATCTTCTTGAAATAGTATTGTTGTTTGCACTCCAGAACTTCAACTTCGCCCTTATCTCTCCTTTGTAGTATTTGAAGTACACAAGTCGGTAAAGCCAAAAAGCCAAACCAATAATCTTTTGTTTGTAGATTCAGACCCTGAGTGTCGGCCATATACTTATCACTAGGTCCTGTGAACTGTTGTTGAAGATCCAACCAAGTTTTCGACTGGTTTTCTGTACCATGCAAAGGCAGAGAAGGCAGCAATCTTCTAACTACTTTACACTTATCAGACAGTTCAATGTCTTTTGTATCAAGTGTTGACTAGTTGCCATCTTGTAAGCAGCATCTCCTGTTATCCACTCTAATAAACTAATAATATTAGGGTTGTGGATATCTAGGACTTCTCAAGTGTTTATTGTTACATTTCTAAAACTTTAGAAAGCTGTTTGAGACCGCAATTTTGTTAAAAGGAGCTTAATTTCTAAGTTTCAAGCGTCTTCTAGAAGGTATGGGGTTTCGGTAAGAGAGATATTTGATCAAAGTGGATGTTTTTCTTGACATTTTATTTACCTTTTCGTAATGCTATCTGAGGCGAGATTATAGAAGCCTCGTCAAAATGTTCACTAACGTTATCCGACATTAAAAATTGCACCGACTAAAAATATAGCCAATCATTTACTCGTAGAAATCCTAAAACAAGCAGACGTCGAGAAAAGACCAGCCGCATTGCAGCAAGAGTGTATATGGCATGATTTGACTTTCTTTAATGATCAACAATTTATTTGAAAGTAATATATGTTATAAGATGACTCCCTGTAAGTCTTTCTCGACGGTGTTTAAAGTTAATAAGTTTTAGTGCTCGTGAAAGACATTTTAGAAGTGATAAGGAAGACTTGAGAAAATTGAGTCGGATATTTCCATGAAGCTTGAACTACCTTAGGATATTAACAAAATTGCTGCAGAGAAAAGGGGCACATTGTGATACCCAACGGAAGGTTTCTAAGGTTTACAAATCAACCACGTAGGAAGAACTAGGAATGCGTCATATCAAACGTCGGCCATATTGGAAATAGGCAAAAGAATTTACTGCGAGAAAAAGAGCTAAACCATGTCTTTATTAGACATATCGCGTAAAGGCCTTTCTATAACACACCAAATTTTGAACTATTGTCATAGTTCAAACAGCACATGTTGATAGTAGTTTAAGTGTGTTTTTGAGTACAGTTTTTAAATGTTAAAGTTCAATTTCTCTTTCTCAATGGGATGATTGGTATTGATAATGTAAGGAGAGTTTCCTGATTTCTGGTGTAAATTCGGTCAGGTATATGCGTAAGTCTATCCCCCCTTTAAAAATATTTTCGCCCCAAAAGGGGGCGATATTACCCACGTTACAAAACATTGCTCTAGACTGCCCGTTGCGCGAGAGAAAAGTCGCAATGCATCCTAATTTAGTCTTGCTTGCACAAATGCACACTTAGGCGTGAAGTGTTTCATGCGAACAGTTGACAAATAGCACAAAGCAAACTGACCATCTTCAATGTCACCTAATCTAAAATGTTAACAAGTTTGGAAAAATGGAGGAGGTATTTCTTTGTTCCAATTAACTTCATCATTTACCTAAAAAAACCGTATAACACTAACTTCATTGGAGAAATGCCACCAGGGGTAGGAGTATTACTGGCTTTTCCCTATTGTCACACTTGTACGAATATTGTTTAACTGAAGTCGAACAGCTACTAAAGCAATTTTATGCATGGATGAGTACAATCTCGATTGTGTAAAGCATGCATTTTATGCTTACCTCCTTACAACTTGCATTGAGTGCAATCCAATTGTTTTATTTCCAAGTCTTAATTTGATATTTAGTGTTATCAACTGCCTTGGAAAAATGAATCGCATATCATTTCCCTTGTTTCCGCATGTTTAGGGGTTTTTTCTTGGATGACGTATTCTTTACTTGGACAGAAAGATTCAACATTCTCGGACCTGTGCTAAGAAACAGGCGGAAGAAGTCGAAAAATTTTGTGTTCAGGTATCTGCCATTAACATTGCATCAAGCGGACGAGATGCTATAGAAACTATTCTGGACCATGACTTTACCAGCAATGATAAATTTCAAAGAATAACACGTGAACAGCTTAACAAACTTTTACATCTCTCCACAAAACGTGCCATTTCACTTTTAACCGACAAATATACAGAGAGATGGGGTCGCTATGGGTTTTCCCTGGGACCACTGTTTGCCTATGTGTTCCTTTCTTATCATGAAACGACCCGTATTAACAACTGTCCTTTATCTTGTAAACCCATTTTCTACAGACGCTATGTTAACGACTGTTTTCTGCTCACGTTTCCTTGCGCACGCTAATCAATTCTTGTCTTATCTCAACTCTCAACATGCTATCATCCAGTTTACTTCTGAACTCGAGTAGAAGATAGTCTTCAAAAGGTACCACGTCAAATTTTCTTACACCGGTTTATCGTTTACCTACCTTCACAGGTTTTTTACTAAGTTTGAGAGTATTATGCTTCCTTTTGATAAAAAGGGGTGTTCTCACGCACTCTGTCATCGCTAGTTGAAAATTTGCCCATCGTATTTTAGCTTCCACAAGGAGGTGGTCAAACTTATACCAATCTTTTCTAAGAACAACTATTCATCTGGCAACAATATCAATCTTAAGATTGCGTTCCTCCTTGGTATGTCTGTTGCAATGAAGCTAATACATTGCCCGGAGGAAATTTTTGAGTGGGCTCCAACTTAAAAGCACCATTTTCAGGGAGGAGGGGGACTAACTTGATCATCTAATACATACTAAATGCGCAGTACAGGAAAAGGAAGATGGTGGAAGGGACGTATGATAAACAGACTCTTAGTCGCTAGAGACGCAAACACATTACGTGCAATCTGCATTCTCGAACACCAAGTATGCATCTCAAATGCCAACCTACGGTATTAGTATTGATGAGGGTATGGCCAAAGGCGTATGAAGGGGGGGCACGGGGTAATGTCCCCCCTTTGAAAGAAATTATTTTAATACCTAAGAAAAATAAGAAATTGGAAAATGCACTCAAACATTAATGTCTCAATACATTTGAACACTGCGACTTGCGAAGCACGTGTTACACACTCTTATTTAAGACAAGCGTAACTGTAAGCTGTTACTAGAATTCATTTATTATTGTACACCTCTCCCCCCTTTGAAAAATTCTGGATACGCACTTGGGTATGACAATTCTCCAGCTGTTGCTGTTGCTGATCATAAATCATGAATGGTGTTGATTGATTTCTTTAGAGCTAGGGAAACGTATTTTTCCTTTTTGGTACCGAATGTAAATCATTACGGGATCGACTAGGGTTTAAGTAAAAGGATATTTACAAAGGAACAGACTGATTTCTCAGATGCCTTTTTCGTGCAATGGCTAATGACATGCTATCTCTTTCTTCACAGTAACACTTTATGTATCAGCATGATGCTCGTTCACCGTGAAACCTTTGGTGACGGGTTTATGTGACAGTAATCTCCATTCTGAAGAAACAATCACTAGTGTACCTGGGGATATAGAAAGCGCTTTCTTGTAGATAGTGATAAACCAAGGCAAGAGAAAGTAAGTGGTGTCTATTCATTTAACACAGTATTCTATATATTTCTCGTATATTTGTCCGTTTAATATGATAATCATTGCAGGAAAAATGAGCCTATCGTTGATGTTGTTTGCGTTGAACGGAAGCACGATGCATAAATGTTACCCAACTTTTTTAACCAAACGTCAATGTAAAATGTACAGATACGAGATCTATTTGGAGAACACTAGGATGGATTTTTCCTTTTCCGAATGCGTTTGCTCCAACCTTTTCAAAGATGTTCAATGCTTTTTAATCTCTGTTTTTGCTGTCAATGATTATGGACACCACGGGAACAATTTCCAACTACATTGGCTATCTTTACAAGTCCTAGTCACTTTTATTTAAGGGTCAAAGAAGCCCTTCTACAGGTATCAGCTACACAAGGACTTATTTGGATATAAAATAATTTTGCCCGTATGGGAAAGTCGCTGTGTTACTTCAAATTCTCTTGGCCTTCCACACCGTTGAATTTCAGTAACTACAAACATTAAACAGTGAAGTATCCCTACGTAGTTTTACCATGATTATAAAAGAGTAGATGAGATTACAATTACTATCAATATCAACATCCATGGACATAACAGGGTAAGGAAGACATCTCTGTCAACAAAAAGATTACCTGTGTTACTTTGTTAAGATAAGAAAACTCTTCGTTTCTTAAGTCAGCGTCTTATGGCAATCCAGATCTTCCAGAATATTCCCCTTGTACCAAATCGTCCCCTTTCCTTTCAACCTCTTTACCTAATAGCAATAAGGTCATACGGTGTCCTTTCGATGTCCAAAATTCTATCACTCACAGATAAAATTGATGCAGTAACACAGATACGTCATGAGATGAAAGCATGCATAACGTGATAAACGTGTTCTTTTTTTCAGCATAACGTGATAAACGTGTTCTTTTTTTCAGCATAACGTGATAAACGTGTTCTTTTTTTCAGCAGGGAAAGGGAGGAAGGTTAGAACATTATAAATGAAAATCATAATAATGCAAGAGGTGATTCTCACGTGCGTACAATTAAGGTTTTACGCTATTACTCAGCTAGGTCTAGAGCTTTCCCTCCGCCACTCACAAGGCCCTCAAAATTCATCTTTGCTTCTTTTCAAATATCTTTCTGACCCAGTCCTAGGCTTACCATGACTCTTTGACGATATATGTTGATAGCCCTACGTTCACGTGTTCTACGATCAGTTTCCATTTATTTAACACTGGTCACTTACCTTTAAACCTGTGCATAAAAGACTCATGCTTCTAAACCTATAGTCATGCATATACAAACTTTCATATCATTATTCGTATCATCATTGCTGTTTTTACATTATTATCTTTATTATCAATGATTAGTCACATCTATACTTTAGACGTCTTGAGCCATAGTCACTCTTCTCTACATGTTTTAATAATTGTCGGTCCAACGCAAATTCCAACATGTCCAAAACTCTACACCTGCATTTTGCTTACTGTTGAATTACACCTGGCATGAAAAAAGCATCTTTACTGTAATTTCTCACAAGAGTTGTCTATTTTAATATGATATTTTAGGTTTGTAATTATATTCTGAATGCAAAAGTATTGCAGTAAGGTTCCGTCAGAGGATGCAGAACAAACACGTAAATAATTATTTTTCTCTCTACGTCACATTTCTGAAATTAGACATTTTTGATGAAAAAATTATTGAATTGAAATTGGATGGCAATACTACAAATTTGTAAGTGACTGTCAATGCTTACAAAAAGTCTATTTGTTTTAAGAAGTGTAAGAAACTTTAAAAAGTAACAAGGCCTGCATTATTTATTATTAAAAGTAAAGTACATTATCATTTGTTTTTACAAAATCTATCATAGTGAGTATACCACACTTACACGTCTATAACAGAAATCTAAACGTTTTTACTTCGTACAATTGATCACAATAAAATTTAGTAGTAATCCACTTTTGATTTTTTAAATTTGCACTTTGCTACCTTCGATGAGAATGACTCTAGAGTCAATAAACCTGAATACGATAATAACACGACACATTTTAGGACTGGCAGAAGTAGCAATAAAGTTAGAGACCAGATATTTAAAATGGCTTTAACATATAATCGCCCTTTACGTGTGATCATTTAGAGTTTTATCTTCAAATTCTGACCACGATGAAAGTTCTTTCCCTGCAAGTTGGATATTTTATTCCCAAAGTTAGTAGATGATTTAACTCGATTTACAAGCACAGTCATGGGAAAATATTTATTCGGTGATATTTAAAATTAAAGATGAAAGACAAGAAGAATTCGTTGGTCTGATGAAATATGAAAATCTTAATGTTAAGTTCCGATCTTCTGATTTTCATTCAATGTTTCGACCGGTCCTCTATCGTAGCTCGATGTGGATGCGTTACAACTGTAGATGAAGACAGAAATTATCATATAATTTCCTCAGTTTTGCATCACTGTCTATGATAAAATCGAATTTGATCTTCAATTTTTTAGAGATTGGAGAGAGGTTCACTTTACATTTGTACTTATTTTTGGAGTGGCTTTTCTTGAATCAAAATTCAATTCCTTTTTGCGTATAATTCCATTTTATGTTATAAACGTCTCTTCGTCTCTTCTTGCTGCTTGAATTTCTATAAATCCGAAGATTTTCTTTCTGCCAGCTATTGCAATGGAATCGACCATTTGCTAACAAGTGACATCGAAGATTGCAAGTGTCCATTTGACATAAGAAATAATAACAAAGCAGGAAGTGCGATTATGAGGACATCATAATAAGAACTGAAAACAGTAGTGAAATAATCATCTCTAGCTCAATATTAAAATATAGTGTTTTTTGATTAGCTTATTATAAGCCTCCATTTCAATTAGTCGAATAAATCTGCTAAATTTTGGAGAAAATACTGCAATATTTCAAATGCTTCTACTTACAGCTTACATGCCAAAGAGAAATAGCAAGATATCGACCATGGAATTGTCAATAAGGACAGACGTGAAACTGCAGACTTGATACAAAACTAATGCATTCCTAAATAATTTGTTTAATGGTGAGAAAACGTACTAGAATTCGGACTTATTTCGCTGGAAAAATAGACATCTTTATCTTTTCCATTTGTCATCTACGGATTTGTGTTTTTTTGAAAATTTTGCAACGACTCAACAATTTGTAATACCAGGAAAAAGCCTTGCTTGCCGCGGCTTTGTGGAAGCTGTAAACTACCAGTCCTCTATCTCATCGCCTTTTAAACCAATGCTTGTTTCTCCTTGCAGATGCAATTGAAACCAGCTGAATGAAATCCAAGATGTAAAGTTGAACCCTTTGGATTTTGGGTTATGACAGTAAAACTGCTCGAAATAGCAAATTCATTTTAGTACTTAAGACCTTATTTCGTCTGACACTCCTCAGAGTATAAAATCCTCAGAATATGAAATTGAAAAGGGAATCAATGAACCTTATACCCAACTGTGTTTTCAAAATAGCCAATCAGAACTCTGACTGTCAGATTAGTGTTGTTTTTGTCAAAATTCAGCAGAATACCTGTGCTAGTTCTGAAAGCCATATGGAATTACTCACTAGAGATCTCTAGGAAATTGACAATAATACTTTACGGTTTACAACCTCACTGTATATATACAATACTTAATTAGTTCAAACAATATACGTGAATAAATCTTAGTGGAGAGTATAAGGCGAACTGCCTTCTAATCACTCTGGCCTTGACTATTTGCTTACATCAATTTACTCTTGGTGACATGGTCAAAATAATGATGATGCATATGGGCGTGATAATCATTCTCACGTGTTTGACCACACAGAAATCAACTCCATTCATTTAGAATAACTCTTAAGATCGTAACACAAGTCCTTCCTAGATAATTGATATTTTCAAATCCTCTATTCTCTATAACACTTTCTAACTTTCAATGGACTGTGGACAGCATGATGGGCCGGTTGGCAGTCCTTCCATGGTACGGAGAAGCTGGTCTCCAAAATTATGTAGAACTATATACGGAGTATACTGGTTGGGTGTCAGGAGTTAATGCGGCGACTAGAGAAAAGTGAACTATGTCATGTTATTATCGAATTACTTTCACTTTTCTCTAAAATCTCCTAAAATCCTATAAAAATGAAGATTTTGCATGTTCTTAAAATACAATAGTCGGCAACCAATACTTATTTGCGGTGCTGGGTTCTATTTTGAGAGTACCATAACAAATTTAATACCAGAAATTGGTGTCGCCCATGTACTGTAGCACTGAATGTTAATTGATAGTTTCCCAACTCAAACATGCCTTATCCCTTGCATAATTTCATTGTTAAAAGGTGTGCCTTCAGATTGGAGCAATTGATAATTACTCAGCATAATATCGACGCAAAAGTACCTTGGTATTATCACTGAAACAAGCAAAGAAGATCATGACTAACGGGTTGATATTCATAACTCGATAGGGAATAAATCACGAATATAGACTTCGTTAGAATCAACAATCAATACCTCTGGTAACGTTAATGTAGGTTACAATGATCGCTTCGTCTATCTTCCTACCTTATTTAGAAAGGCCCCAAACATATTAGAAGCTGTAATTTTAAGGCTTAAACTTTCTGTTGGTAATTTACCCTGATTGTCCATCTTGAGCATTACACTTTTAAGTTCCAGTTGTAACCTGAGTATATCATGGTATGTCAATTATATTTTAACTCCACAATCGACACCACCATCACCATCATCAGCAGCAGCATGGTCATCATTATCACATCAACCTCGTTTACCATGATCTGGAAAGTATTAGGTGCTTGTTTCCACGGGAACTGACTGACTAGATATGATGAAGCGTGGTTGAAGCTTTAGATGGATAATAAATAGTATTGATATTTAAACCTGCAGATTGTGGTACAATAGCATTACACTTCGCACTTTATTTACTGTTCTTATCAAAACGTTTACAAGTAACACTGGCACACTGGAGCTACAGAATTTCCTGACTCCTTTGCGTGTTTGAAAGCTGATTTTGAAAATAAAGTTTATCAGTGCTACTTGTTGTTATTATAAGATTGGCAAACGGAACACATAAAAAGTTTCTTACAATTAACAAATTTCATCAGACTTAAGTTTTGGCTGCATATCAAAAATCACCACTGAAATACTCACTTACATACCAAATTTTATTCAAAACCCAGTATAATAGACTTTATTCGAGACAGAGTAGAGATAGAGTTCTGAATAGCCAGAAATTATTGATGGTTTCTTAAACTGTTGATTAGGAATTACTTCAAAATGAAGCAGGAAGTCATTACTTTTCTGAAAACGTTTTTATAAACCATATGGTGCCCAGAGAAAAGGATTTAAAAACTGTACAATCTCACAGAAGAGGTTGAAATAAAGAGATAACATCATGTGCTGTTCTCTTGTTTCCATGAAATGCTACCCTTTAGCCTTCTTAGGTTTCAACTTAATTACCACCGTAATTTCAAGTTTTAATTGAAATAAAGTCTTTCCTGTGACCATGAGTGAAACGCTTTTCGGCCGTGCGGTTTAAGATTCTTTCAAAGCAATCCCATCAAATAATGAAATATCGAGTAAAGATAGAGTCAAGCTATTTATGCACATGAAAATCACATGGAAACAGCATACAATGTCAACGTGTGTTAATGACCACATTTGGGAGCTTTTTAAGAAAGTTCCATCGGAAAGGCTAAGATTGTTCTGTGTTGCTCATGCCATCGACTTTTCTTAGCATCAGCATGCTTTTATTAGGCATTAACGTAAGATAGTACCTGCGGAATTTTCAATATCTTTAATCTTGGAGGAAGAGAAAGGCTAGACTAATTAAAATCTGTGTTTTGAGATAATTTCTGGCCTATATCGATAAGAGAGCCTGCAGTATAATTGAGATTTGAAATGGAAGATCAAACGAAGCGAATTTCAATTTCCCTGCCCACGTGGTTGATATGTCTGCTGTCCCCCCCGTTAGTCCCTCGATATTTTAATAGCATAGAAACAAAGCCGCTTTGCCAATATTTTAGAATATTTAATGCGAATCGAGCATTACAGAAAATTAGAAATTATGTCTTAAATAAGAGGTCCTTTCGAAGCAGCTGCCTCCTGGAGGATAAATTAAACATGGCTTAGAAAATAATCAGGAATTATGTGAAATATGTAGAACAGAAGAGAATTTGCTTTCATGAATATCTGGCTCTGATTATCACCAAGGTCGTGTAATATTGGTGATTGATTGCAGAAGATGGGAGATCAACCGTCTTACTGCTATGGGATACAAATCTCTATACAGCTTTTTTGCTGGGCTTTAGAGTATCTCGTTCAAATTGTCAGAGAATTATCATATTACAGGTTAAATTACAGCATATCATATCAAAGCATTTTTTTGATCTATACAAATTAGATGATGTGCAATACTGAATAACAGGAAGAATGATTAAACCTGCGCTTCAACTAAAGTTTCCACTACTTATGAAGGTTTACGCTTTCATGGAATATTTTGCCTCGATGAGGTTTCTATTCTCGCAGACATGTGCTTGAAGAAATTAATTGTCCTTCAGTAGGTGCATTATGAAGTATATCAGCTTACTAAACTGAGGAGCCTCTAAATGATTTTAAGTATCCTGAATATGCTGTACGTTTAACGTAGTAAACTGTTTGCTAGGGGTTTTACCAGTGTCAGCGTTATGGGGCACTTTCGGGCCAACTTCATAAGCCTTTTTGTTCCTAAAACTGCCAATGTGAGGATATTATGTATAGATCATTTTAGGGACTGTAATTTTGGTCCCTGCAATATACATTTTGTCTCTGCTTCCACGCCAATCCTCAGTTCCAGCACTGATGCAAGTTTTTAGTATGTAAAAACTATAGCGCGAGGAACGAGATGTTCCCTTATTCGATATTCGAAGCAAGCCTCTTGGTTAATGGAACTCTTCACCAAGGGAGCAAGAGACCATTGGTTGGATATTAAGATTTAAAAGTTGAGTAACGGGATGCACAGTAAAAAACAGCACGATTTATGGTGTCCGATTACTAAACGGGAATGCTTCAAACCGTTGCCTTTCACTGGAGCCTGCTGTTTATTTTAGCTTGCTGTATTACAATCGAGAAATTGAAAGTCCAACTCCTCAAGGAGAAAGGATGCAGTTTAGAAAAGGAAGAATTTCTGGATGGAAAGGTTCTTTTAACCAAATATATGTGGAGGGACTTACCAACAGCGCAATAACTCTCACTGTCTCTAAGCATGTCGCACTGATACTTCAGCATGCCCTACCCACAAGGCTCTGCGTTACCTATCTATAAAACGTTTAATGTACCTTTTTCTTAAATCTCATTCTCATTTTTCTCACCTTGCTCACCTTGGAGCCCTATGTCTTGCACTGAGCTTGGAAGGCCCTGTCCTCTTTCTTCATTCAACTACTGTATGTTTTTCCTCCTATCTCTAACAAATCGGCTTTCAAAATGGTTTTCTTCTTTTTACTTTGGCCTTCTTCCTTTTCCTAAACGGATCTTATGAGGGAGGATAAAAATTTTGATATCCCTTCGAGCCTTCCAAAGAAATTTCTGTCTGATGTTTCCAAATATTCATATCTGTTAGGGAAGGAACTTAATTTTTTATTCACGAGTTACCTTGAAATTAGAATGTATGATGGAGAAATGTACTACAAACAAGAGAGATTTATTGAGAATGAAGTTTGCGTGTTGAAGTATCCTTTGCTACGTACAACAAAGCAAAGTCATTCTCTATAATATTTTCAAAATTCGATAAAATGATCGACTTAGAGGTCCAATGTCAAACAACGTCAGCACATAAAACGAATACAAAGCTTTAAGTGTTAGTTGTAATTTTTGCATGGACACCCACGTTCCATCACTGGCAGATTTTTAGTTGTAGGCAAACATAAATGATGTGATCAACCAAAAGAGTTGAAAATATACAAAAAAGAAAAGGAAGCAAAAAATTTCGGACTTAAGTAAGAATAATCTGAATAATTTGCAGATGTACTTTTGTTAAAAAGTGCATTTATCACCAAGTCATTAATTTAATTTTAAAACACTTGCTTAACTAAATATGATTAAGAAATTTAATTGAATCCATAGGATGAACAATCATGTCAACTCTTTTAAGAAATGTCGAATTGGGTACAGAATGTCGCCAGGTCCCCCTCGGCGTATAATGTGGTTTTGAGAACTTTCCGCAAGTTAAATACTAGCAATGTCTGTCCCCTTTTCTTTGCCAGAGATTGTTTAGATTTGTGCTAGTTTTAACAGAAAGTATTGTTAAATTCAGACAGATCAACTTTACATTGCACCACCAGAAGTCATATTGTCCGTGCTCTTCCCCACAATGATCTCCATGGATGATATTTTTTAATTAGCTAAACATATTTGTTATGCTCTTATTCTAGTCTCTGAATAAATTTGGATTGATCTTGGCGTTCTTGCTCTGGTCGAGGAGCTTATGAAACGGAAGATAGCGATAAAAATAACAATAGTGCTAGATTGAATAAGCACAGTCTCCCATCAAATCTATGAGAGAAATTGTCTCCGTACAACAGAAGCAAACTGCTAGACTAGGGATTGATTATTTCGGAGGGCGCCACAAAACCACAGAAGGAGATTAGTTGTTTTGATCAAGCGATAGCTGTCAGCTGCACCGAGTAGATTGATATGCATCCAAAGACCTCCTACTTTCTTTACATTTTGCGACCCTTTTGACCCAGGTTTTCGAGGAGAAGCATTCAAGACCTAATCTCTAGAGACTATCAGTCTTTACACCTTATGATTATTGGTCTATGGATACATAGAGACATGTTGTTACATTACTTTTGGCAAGAAGAATTGTCTGCACCTCTTACTCCAGAGAAACATATTTGACTCATTCCAGTCCACGTATATAGGGCACATGCTAAGATAAAATGCTTCAAGTAATTAAGAAAAAGTTAAAGAATGGTTTCTGTGCCACGTGTAACATTTCTGTAAATCTTTGAAAAGTAATTTAGTACTTCATTCAAACATTTGGCAAATAAAATTAACGGGCTTTTATTCAATTTTTGTAGAGCAAAGATTAGGCGTTTCTTCCTATTACTCTTAATTTTTTCTTTACTGTTTACTTTATTTTATATTTATTTTGTTATATTTGGCTTCTTATGTCAAAGGAGTGCCTGTCATTAGATGTAACCCCCAAGAAAACTATCATCCATTAGATTACCTTTTGATAAAGCGCGATTAAACGAATTTGTGTATTTAATTTTAAAGCTCAAAAAACCCAACTGCTATCTATTATTAGAGTAAACATGTTTATAAAATGGTTTGCTTTCCAACTTCAAAAGATTTAATTTACTCCTTTTTATTATTTATTTCCATATGTTTTCTTTTCTTTTTGGTATAGTACATATCTTGAATTTTTTGTTTTTTTCTTCATAATTTGTTTGAACTTTGAACTGATGATACTCTGAGACCCCTTTTCCTAAGAGACTATAATTGCTGTTAGTGACATTTCTCTTAGTTATTTACTAACAACCAGGTATCGCTTCTTACATTTTCAACAGCACGGCTATGGAACTAGAAACCAATTAGGTGCAAATGATGTTCGTTATAGAGGAAATGGATTAATTGTAGGCTTATCGTCAATACTTAGAATAAGGCAGCGAAAAGTACCAACTTTTTCTACATCACTTCATGAATAAGAACAAGGCACCCCAAGTTCGATGTTTAGTACTGTACG
>JAAAKL020006966.1:0-17406 GCA_010016065.2 Carybdea cf. marsupialis auct. non (Linnaeus, 1758) | reverse complement strand
TTTTTTGTGGTGGGGTGGGGGGTGCGGGGGGGGGGGAGGGGGGGGGGGCGGGGGAGGGGGGGGGGGGGGGGGGGGGGGGGGGGGGGGGGGGGGGGGGGGGGGCCGAGGAACACTCAACCAGTAAACGTTTGAAACAGCTGCAATGAGGCTCCTACATTGAATAGTGTAGGTTACTGAGCCTCCTATATATGAAAGCGTAGCGTTTGAGGCTCACATATAAATTGATTGGAAGACGTAAGAAAAATCTTGTTAAACAAAATTTACGTGTAATAGTTGTCCTTGCTACAACTTGTGCGGGCAATTGTCCTTCGACCGATAGCTGGAATATTCCATTATTACTTAGAAAATTTAAAGGTGAAACGGGGCTGAAATGTTGGAAACGATGCACTTAAAGAAAGTGTGATACTACAATTTTAAGTTGTGAGTAAAAAGTGAAGCAGGACATAAAAAGGGAAGGCGTGTCATTGTTTGAGAGACCCTAGATTTGCGGCAAAAGAAGTTGGGTATATGTAAACATTTACTATCTTAAATCTTTCAAGCCAGAATGCCTTCTGCGGCCCCTGTTTTAAGGTCATCTTTTGAGGACAGTTGAATTTACAAAAGTTTGTAATTACTTGAAACACAGTATCGTTATTCTTCCTGGTTCTTTTGTAGTCGAGTTAGCAACTTTTTCTGCATGAACAAACATAAGTATCTGGCGGGATAACTGATCAAAATTGTTACATTAACATTTAATGACAATACATAATCAAGTTACCTCCGACAGAATCTTGACTAAGGATCTAGCGATGGCCTCGTCCCTTCTTGGGTCAAAAAACGAGGTGGCTTTTCCTTTATTGCCAATGCGCCCAGTTCGTCCAATACGGTGCACATACTCGTCAACTTGTAAAGGCAGATCATAATTGATGACATGTTTCACGTCTTGAATATCCAGACCTGATGGGGAAAAACAGATGAGCGTTCGCTTATCGACAAATAGTTTACGAGAACCGCCACTGGACTAAAGGCGATCTCAGTCTTTAGCAATAACATGTCTCCAAGGAGAGCCACTCCCTGCCATCTTTACAGGCAGTATAGTCTCACGAAATTCAATCTGCGAACGCTTTAGCTTCATGTTATCGCCAACGAACTTCAGATTATCAACGGCAGCCTCTCCACTATTATTCTGTACCATCAACAAACTTTTCGAAAGGAGCATTTGCAGTATACGCCCCTAGCAAAGGGCTACCGGGTGCAAGCGACGGCCCAAACGACCAACTGCGACAGCTCAGTAGCCTCTCACGAGTCGATAGGGAGCAAGAGAAGGAATGCTCTCGGGCATGAAACCGAGACTTTAGCCCCATGGCAGAGAATAAATACCAAGATATCTGATTTTGGTCACGTGGCCAAGAATTATCAATGGCTACTTACCACGTTTTACAATGGGAATAAACGAGAATAACCGTGAGAGCTCCCGGTATGCCTCTTACCAAAGAGGGCAATCACTATATAAGGCATCAACCGCGCCATTATCATGTGAAAGATTATAGTTAGTGCAGCTAGAACCCAGACCCATCCAGAGGGCTACCACTACTCCGAAAATCACCTTCACTTTATCAACCACTTAAAAGGCTACCACAACGGCAGTCATCGGCCACGTAGGTGAGAGTACTAGAGTAGTTAAAATCAAAAATGTGTTTTTTCTAAGAGTTTTGCAGCTGACACTTTCCCCGATTTTCCAACCCTCAATGTGACGTACATTTCCATGAGTGAGGCTGGTTGTGGGATTGCCATGTGTGACACTTGACGGTCTTTTAAATCAGCTAACAACAAGAAAAAGCAGGAGCACATTGATGGATGAAGAAAAGGTTATTTATCTTTAATTTTCCACTTACTAAAATAATCTGGAAATATAATTGAAACATTTAATATGAAACGACGTTGAAGAGTCATCATGACTCCATTCTCGAGAAAGGAAGTGAATTTGAAGTCAACGGTCTCATAATGGATACAGCGTACATTTGCATTTCAATTATTACTGAAAAACTTTAAAAGGCACTAAGTACCTTTTATACATTAAAAGACGGCTTAGCTTTGCAACCAAATACACTGGTGGTTAAAATTAATGAGCCACCTGAAATTTAAACAGCTAGTTTTGTCAAGTTCTTGATTTAGTGCCTGTAGGAGTGAAAGGTGACTAAATAAAATAGACCTTTCGATTGCTTTACGTTGTATGTTGTATTTTCGATATGAAAAATAAGTCTTTGAGATGAAAACTTCCCTATTTCGGCGCCTGGGGCTAACAGTATGTAGCACTCCTCTGAGACTTAAAGACTGCATTATTAAGAAATGGCATTCTGGCTATCAGCTGTTGTACAAAGCACGGTGGTACTGCTTTCCAGGTATTAAACAACTCGGCAAAGTTCATAAAATACATACTCGGTACTTTTCTTTAAAAAAGTAGTAAACATTCTCTATAGAACTTAGGGTTGGGCTGATCCCGGGCCGATCCAGAGTCTACACGTCTCCAGTATCTATATTTTTTAGCCTATGTCTTAACTGCCTTTGAAATGTAGCAGGGGACATTTATTAATTCAAAAACTTATTCTGGCTCTCCAAACAAATGATATTGGAATGTTGGACTCACACTCTTTCAAAATTCGTGCAATACTGCTCATCCATTCTTCATAGATGTTGGTGGAGATACCCTACCCCTTTTTCACAAAAGCAGCTCGTTCTTAAAATAGTTGAATTAAAGCGAAAAATTGCTGGAACAAAAGAGTAGCAACGTCATAATCACCGAGTCACGTGGACCCAAAATGGCAAATGAAATAGGCATTTTGGCTAATCTGATGACAACAAAGTAAATGACATTCATGAAAAAAAGGAAAACAGTTTAAATATTCGTAATTGGGCAAATGTCTGACCTCGGGCAGCCACAGCGGTGGCAACAAGGACTGGAGCACGCCCAGACTTGAAATCCTGTAATGCAACTTCTCTCTCTTCTTGTGTCCTGTCTCTGAAAAAAAACATACAAGGAGGTAATTTAAAGAATCTGATGAAATATCTGTTCTGATCAGATCAATTAAGTTTGTGTCTGCCAACTCCTTGATCCCTATATGGCTATTAACTTTTACCCTTAAAGAGAGTTCTGTCATTGGAATGTTATAAATACAAATGAATGTAAGATGATGAAGACAGTGGCTAAGGGGGGGAGAGAAAGATCATACATAAAGGGACCAACCGATGCTATCTTTTCGCTCCATTTTGTGAGTAACGCAAATACATAATGTTCGAGTTACGAATATCTGCAAGCAGAAAGTGCCAATTTAGTGGAAGTGAGAATTGCATCAGAGCAAAACTTTGACCCTCCTGCCTAACCATCGCCAGAATATACAGACACTCCATCCCCATCTAATGCAATTTGAACTGGTTTATACTTGTAAGATAGAACTGACTCATGTCTGTTGATAGGGGTTGCTCTCTTGTTATAGTGGCATACTCAATTTTGAGCGTAGCCTATTGCCCGGCCAGAGTGAGCAATGTCCTAGGGAGAGAGCACATTTACAGGGGTGGTCTCCCCGTTGCCTTCCACAACCGATAGTCTTTATATTGGTATAGGCGGAATTCAAACACTCACTCTCTAGCATGCGAGTCTGACTCCTTAACCACTAGGCCAAGGCAGCTTGGGTTGTTCTACCAAGCGCTAACCACGATAGTAGAATTACGCTATTGCAATGTTTGGTACACCTATTTAGTGGATGCTTTTATGATTGAGGTCACGTGTTCCATCAACGCCGGCAATATCGAGTTACGTTTCTTTGGAGAGCCAATTTACCCTCATTTTTATTCCATAGAATCTGCCTGGGTACTGATATATGTAACTGGAACTGATGAAGCATTACGGTGAAACAGAAACAATGGAATGTTGGAGATGATGTTTGCGACTCATATCCCGAATCGTCGACCCAACAACTAGGCGCGTTGCCTGTTTCGATGTTTTGTTGTGTAGGGTCCCTGGTTCGATAATTATCAGATTATCATATCTATTTTGGAATCAGTTAATAGGCAGACACACTGGCAACGATAGAACACATAGTATATAACTCCATATGGGGAAGCATCGAACCCACGATCCCCCACACTGAAAACGCTGCAATATATAGTGGAATACTTAAGTCGACAATCCGGGACGTCAACCCCGAATTCTCAACACAACCAGCAATCAAATTTTTTTCTTCCCTAACCAGTAACATGCCATCCTGTGCTACCGTATCGATGTCACTACGTTATTCACTGAGAAAAGGAAACATAGTGGACTTCAATTCGCTACTCACCCATTTAAGCTGGTTGCTGGGAAATCACGTTGAGAGAGAAAACTGGCAAGAAAGTCAGCACTTCTTTTCGTCTCCACGAAGACCAACGTCCGGTCAGTTCCTGTTTGAGGGGAATACAGGAAATATGAATGGTATAACTAACCCTTTCGACCCTGCTTCCAGAAGAAAAGCTTACACCAATTGCTCACACTGTCAAAAATAAAATCCTAACATAATTATGCAAAATTTTGAATAGATACTAGAGAAATAGAAAAATATGCCACCAACGGTACCGGTCTCTAGTATCCGTTCAAACTTATCATTTCAAACTTATCATTTCAAATTTGTCATTTCAACGCTTGATCTTGACTTTATAGAAACTGCTACCCGTCAAATAGTGGCTTAAACATGTACAATTACCCCCATTTGTTCTATATTAAATCTCTCATGACACTTGGTCCGAGATTCTGTGACTTTTTACATTTTTAAATAACTATTTCAATTAAAGTTTGGCCTCCCTTGAAAGACTACTTTGGCGTCTTGGCCTCCCTTGAAAGACTACTTTGGCGTCTTGGCCTCCCTTGAAAGATTCCTGATAAAGAAACGCTATGCAATAAAGAAGATTGAAAAATAGGTTCTCATGGGCAAAAATAGGAAATTAAGAGCGATTTCTTAACTTCTTTATCAAGTCAAAAAGTTAAAAGCAGAGAAGGGCCTTCGGTAACCATGGCTAAGTAGCATTGCTGATTGCGGTGTCTCTTCCAAAACACGTGAAGATACTTTCCTGTCTCCATCAACGGCGGATTCCGCACTATCAAGAGTGTATAACAGTATTGACGATTGTAGGAAGCGACCTGACCATTCAAACATATGACTTCGTCACTCTTTCTGTAAATACCCCTTCCGGAATGATATCACGTGATTTTCAACTTACCAGAGTCAAGAAGAATTTCCTCAAGACGATTTCTTTTTTCTGATCCATTGATTTCTAACACCACCTGCGTGATGTCAGTGCATGTTCCACCAACTATTCCTATAGCAACAAACAAGTAATCGCTCAGATACTCCGCCGCCATTTCTTGTACGTTGTTTGGGAAAGTAGCACTGAACATAACTGTTTGCCGTTGTCCACGCGGTAAAAGCCCACCAGTATCCATGATCTGTTGAATCTGGGGTTGAAATCCCATATCGATCATTCGATCTGCTTCGTCAAGGACGAGATGCTTAGTACCTTCAAGGGACACCTGTTGGAAAATTGTAGAAGCATTTATAAATCGATTAACTTCAGAGGGCAATAAATTTCCCTTTATGAGGTAAGGCTAACGCAAAGGCCAACCTAGATAAGAATGAGGTCTTCTTCGCTGGTTGAGTATTGAATTTTTTCATTATTTTGTCTGAATATGTAGATAAGCCGGGATACCTTGACTGTTTTGATGACTAATACATCAGAATCTTACTCCTTAAAATCTCTGGCCGAAAAGTGCTTCAACGAGTACAAGATGCAGAAGACGCCTGACGTCAGGAAGAAGAATCTTTCCTAACAGTCCTACAGAAACTGTCATTGTAAAGGCATAACCTGTTTCTACCTCCGTCCCTAGCTGGCTCCTTTCACAGGGTAACCACCATTCTCCAGGAAATCATTTTAAGGCGGATTTTGAACACAATTGCGGGATCATCAAACAAAGTTCCCTAGATTGATCTAGTGAAAACAAAGGCCATTGACATTTAAAAAGCCCTCCATCATCAATCATTCTATCAAATTGCAGAGGATTTTGTCCTCTAACTCTCCATCTTTCAGGAATATGACTTGGGAGATTCCAAGATTTCATACTTAAGGTAGATTTCAGGAGATGTGGTCATACCATCGAAAGTCAGCAGGCTACCAATTCTTAGGATAAAGCCGTAATTAGCTAGCAGAAAACGTTTCAGTAACTGTAAACAATTAAAATGACGAATACAGCAGATGTGTACTCAGCCAAATCCAACTGAACTTATTTTGACATTATGGACGAACATTGATGCCTTCCAGACCTAGTAGTTTTGTAAGTTTCCAAAAAGCGTAGAGCAAAATATTATGGAAATATGGTAAAAAACCCACACAGACCATGGGGTCAAAGCGTTTGATAATGTCTGCTTGTACGTTACTTTCTGCACCCCTGCAAATGTGAAGTTCAACCACTCTCTCTTGTTTGGACCTCAAAGTCATACGAAAGATCAGTACTGGGTAATACAAATTCCTTCTGCAAAATACTACGCCTGATCTGTACATTAACGGGGCTTCGCAAAGAGAAAGTCGTCGATCAACAACTATAAGATCTTCCCCCCTTTGTCTGCCGGTTGTAAATCAGATCCACAATTAAATTCATTAAAGGCTCTTTCATGGGGTAATAACAGCAATATATGTTGCAAAATTAGAGCCCAGCCTTAATGTGTATAAAATGGAAACGACTACAAGACTCTGAAACGAGCATCATCACGTGAGATGAGGGATATCCTTACTCACAACTCTTGTGCTGTTTTACAGCACTGGGAAGCTAAGGGTTGAGCCACTTGGAAAAGGAACGTACCTTTCTCCTCAAAATGAAATCGGCCATTCTTCCTGGTGTTGCAACAAGCAAATGACATCCACTTTCCAACATTTCTAGCTGATACCGAACACTTACACCTCCATAAATAATCGCACATCGTAATTGTGTTCCATAGGAAAATTTCCTAGCTTCCTTAAATATCTGAATTGCAAGTTCTCGTGTTGGAACAAGGATGACAATCGAAGGACGCGCAATACCATCTGACATCTCTTCTAGTCCATTATTTAAGACGTGGGTGATGAGAGGGAGTAAGAATGCAGCCTGAAGAAAAAAGGTGAAAGCCAAGACAGAGTCAGAAAAAGTCTGATCACGCAAAACAAACAACTTCCCTTCGAAGATTGAAAGTAATGTAACGTAGTAACGTAATTAACGTCAATCAAAACGTTTTGCCACATTCTAAAATGTGTCCACTCACACATTAATTCGAACTCCTTTAACTCTTTCCCTTATTCCTCTCTTTGTTTGTTGCCTCCCTTCGATTTTTCTTTAGTTGGCTCCATTTCCTTCACACTAACCTTAAGTTACGAATTCGATGTTTTCATACTGTACTATGGAATGGCCTCCAGTTCACAGCTTTGACAGGCATAAATTTACTTAACTGAGATACATACTTATCTCATTAAAAAGAGCCACGCATGGTTTACGGGTGCCACCATAATTGCTTAATGAGGACGGTAACAAAGCTCAATAATCTGCAACGAAGAGACCAAATGGGCATTAGCATAGCACGTCTGTCATGATGTCAGATCATGCTGGCGTCCTCTCAGAATGTCTTTCTGCGATGACAAAAAACGGCGTAATGAAGATGGGAACAGAAATACCATAATTTACCACTAAATTTGCATTGCCGTAATACGTCTGTCATGGCGCTAGATCACCTTGCCGTTCTCTCAGCATGTCCTCCGAAGATTATAATTTCTATACGCGGGCGACTATTGGGTCACATCCGTTTCTGTGTTGTCTTTGTTGTCTCAATGTTTGACATATACTACTACCTAAAAGTTGCTGATCAGCCCTCTTACACTTCGTGGGTCTCTTTCTTAAGCATTCTGGGAAACTGATATTTAAACTGGCATGGTTGAGGCAAAATCGGTTGGGGAAAAAACGGGTATTGCCTGGCATATCGTTAAAGTAAAAATCACATCATCATTGAAACAATAAAATATAAAGCCTGGCGAAAGGAAGAAAAGGACGTGAATTTTTAAAAGTTTTACTTTTACTTTTACAGTTTTTAAAATATTACATTGGAACGTTAAAAGGGATCAACAAATGAATGATAAATAGGTGCAAGAAAGAAAAGATGGGTAAAGGACCTAATGACTGAGTGAACAAAATAACAGGTGAGGGAATGAATGTCTGGACAGATATATCAATGAAATATGTGAATAAACGTACCAAATTGATGTAAGTACAATGAATAATTGAAGCGAATCCAGTGGAATGAATGAATAAACATATGAGAGAATGGATGAATCGATCAATCAATTAATCAATCAATCAGTGAAGGAATGAATGAATAATGAAACAATTTTAAGTACAAACTTCTAATTAACGAAGAGGGTCAGTGATAAATCAAATAGGAGGATTCACAAGTACGTCAATTCATGAAAAAATAAAAGGCCTACCGTCAACACTCGTTTAAGGCCTATTTGTCAGAATGATTTTGGATGTGAGGACTTATTCAATGTATTATCTATAATTTGGCAACATGTGAAAATTATTATTTGATCTACTTTCATGACCATAATTGCCTACCAACGCTTACAAGGTATTGAAAGTTGTGAGCTAACAAACCAAACCAAAACAAGACAATGCTATATAACAAACAAACTTTGGTTAATTATCAAGGTACATAGAATGTGGTATTGTATTGAACAGTAAAATCAGCCCCCGTGGTTACGGGGGCAAATTCGAGTTAATAATGGAGTTAATCAAATATATACCGTGTCGTTCGAAAGAGTAGACGGTTGAATAAACAAACAAATCAATAAATAAATAGATATAAAAGATAAAGAGATAAGTGAATTAATGAGAAATTGGACTATGAATTGACGATGAATTAAATCAAGGTAGGTTTATTCAGCTTGTTAACAAAACTCAAAACTCTCATCAGTATATTACCGTCTTCCCAGATCCAGTTTGAGCACAAGCCATAAGGTCCCTGTTATCTAAAATAACTGGAATTGAATACTTTTGTATGGGTGTCGGTTTATGGTATTTGGCATTCCTGACATTATCCATACAAACCGAATGCAACGAAGACGCCGAGAACTCCTCCATGGGACGAGGTGGATCTCTACCTGTGACCTTAGCAGGAATGTCCTCATATTTGTCGAAATTGATCCCTTGCAAGCAGCAGTCACTAAATATGGACTCTTTTCCTTCAGGCGGCGGTGGAGGTATGTAGTTGACAGGAGCTCTACGCCGTCCTTGGGGAAAACAAACACACCAATTTATGAAAAGTCATTGTGTATTGACACTCAACCCTAAGCAATGTTTAGAACAATCTTCTTTGTGCAGTGTTACTTGACCATGAAACAATTGCCACCTATTCAATAAAATTCGTGCAATGCCCAATATTTGGTTTGCAGGCGATCCTCCCACAGTTACGATACACTGCGTAAAGAAGATGTTCTGTAAAATTGCTGAGAACTGGGTGCCATTGTCAGTGGGTGAAAGACAGGGGGCAAATGGTGAGACTAAAGGAAATAAAAAGCCATCACTGTGGTCACCATAGATCAGCTGGAAAAATAACATGTAAATTCAGATACTCAATGTCAAAGGGGGTCCGCTCTATTTCATAAAATCCACAAATGGATTTCATATGACCCTGTACAATGCTTCTAACCATCATTCAGGAAGGTTTTACGTTAAGACACTTATTTGAATACATCGCAGTTTTGCTTCGTCTTTTGTACTATGTTTACAAACCTTTCCGTAGAAAGCCAGAAACCCACCTTCTTTAATTTAAAGGGGGGTAACAACTGGAGAAATCTGATTACCCAAAACAGTGACACTTACCCTCACTTTCGTCCTGTAGAGGATTTGGCTCCATTTGCAGATCGATGTCATCCTCATTGTGTCGAGTGTTTCTAAAACTGAGAAGTTCATTTGTTAATAGTAGTAATGTTTTACTGCAGAAGGGAAGCTGAAATGATCACCTAAGATAAGGAGTCACTGCAAAACACAATATACCATACAAAAATAAGTATCTATAATTGTCGCCGGTTGTAAACAAAACACAGCTGTTCACTTCCCGTATAAGAGTAAAACGAAAAAGGGAAGGGGAGTAATAAAAAGAGGAAGAAGAGGACTCCAAAAGTGTAAGTGAAGAAACAGGATAAGAAAGCAGAGAAAAGGGAAAAGAAAGAAGAGCAATGGAATGAAGAGGTGGAGGATTACACAGTGCAGCAAGATATAAAGGGGACTTGCTCAACAGGAGACAGAATTACGAAGATATGGATGAGTTGCAAGATTTGGAACATGATCGATTGGAATGAGTGGAAAGAGACGAGGAATGGGAAGAGAAATGCAAAGAGGGAGAAGAGAAAAGGAAAGGGAAGAAGAGCAACGGGGAGAGGTAGAGAAGAAATGAAAAGTTAAAGAAATGGATGGGAAGACAAAGATGAAGAATCGGAAGAGGAATTGGAAGAGGAATCGGAAGAGGAAGAATAATAATAGGAAGATGAAGGAGAGAAATGGGGCGAGGAAGAAGAGGAATGGGAAGAGGAAGAAGAGAAGTAGGGAGAGGAAGAAGAGCAATGGGAAGGAAAAGAAGAAGAATGGGAAGAGGAAGAAGACAAGTAGGAAGAGAAAGAAGACCAATGAGAAGAGGAAGAAGAAGAATGGGAAGAGGAAGAAGAGAAGTAGGGAGAGAAAGAAGACCAATGGGAAGAGGAAGAGGAGGATTAGGAAGAGGAGGATTAGGAAGAGGAGGATTGGGAAGAGGAAGAAGAGGACTCGGAACGTGGAAGTGGAGAAACGGTATAAGAGAGTAGAGAAAAGGGAAGAGAAAGAAGAGGAATGGGGTGAAGAGGTGGAGGATTCAGTAAAGGATACATTGGGAAATAAAGGAGAGGATGTAAGTAGGGAGAATAGGAAGGATAGGTTGGGGGAATTAAAAGAGAGATACAAAGAGGAATGGGAGATGACAGGAGTGATAAGTTGGGGACAGCAGTTAAAACAACAAATGGAATGTGGAAAATAGAGAGAAAGAGAAAACAACAAGCTACTTAATTTACCTTGGCCGTCCAAATCGTTCACCTTGGTCGTTTCTACTTGGTCGATCACCGTTCATTCTACTTGGGCGTTCCCCATTCATTCTGCTTGGACGGTCTCCATCAAGTCCGTTTGGGCAGTCATTTCTCTGATGACCTGGCTCTCCACACTTGAAACAAACTACATATTTTATTGAGAAAATAGAAAGCCATAAATATCATTCCATGCATTGTTCCTTAAATTAAGATACTAGGATGATTTCTTTTCAAATAAACATTTATTTCTAGTATGATACTGTCAGAGCACAAGGAACAAACCCAGTTCTACTTGGATTGCAGATGATCTAACTGAAAGATGACACCAAGGGTAACAATTTCCACCAACTTTTATCAGATTTCGTTCGATTGGTATTATTTCATAAATTGCTGACAACGATGACTTCTTTACGATTTTTAAAATGTATTTCACAACTTTTTTTGTTTATAAAAAATTGGAAGTAATGAATGACAAAAGTTCCTTCTTGTTGACCAAAGATAGCTGTCAAGATATTTTAATGTACTCGGTCGTGACCTAGAATTACCGGAGGCCAGAAGATATCTGGTGAGAAGCACATAACGGTGCCACCCAACAACGATGACTACTCCCTTCGTCAACAACTCCAAGCAGAGCATTTTGAAACGCTCCTTCCCAGCAATGTGTTCTTCGCGTTTGCACTTAAAACAACGCTGAAAGTGTTGTACCAGATATTATGCATGTTACGTGGAGCTGGAAAAATACAAGAGGAACAGAAATAGCTTCGAGCTGGAAAAATACAAGAGGAACAGAAATAGCTCCGAGCTGGAAAGATACCAGAGGAACAGAAATAGCTCCGAGCTGGAAAAATACAAGAGAAATGGCTCCGAGCTGGAAAGATACAAGAGGAACAGAAATAGCTTCGAGCTGGAAAAATACAAGAGGAACAGAAATAGCTTCGAGCTGGAAAAATACAAGAGGAACAGAAATGGCTCCAGCCTGGAAAGGTACAAGAGGAACAGAAATGGCTCCGACCTGGAAAGATACAAGAGGAAAAGAAATGGCTACGACCTGGAAAGATACAAGAGGAAAAGAAATAACTTTGTTCAAAGTGATTGTAAGTTGGAGGGAATATATGATGATCGAGTTCTTGTCTTGCCTGCCCATGTATTTATCCAATCATTATACCTCTTCAAAACAGTTAATTCAGTTAAAATGCGGTTTCTTTGGTATTGCACTATCATTATCAATGCTGGCACTAGCCTTGAGTAGCACATGGCTACCTCCGCGTCAGCCTTGTTGTTATTTAATCCCTTTTCTTATTCAATCATATGATATATGTTTCAAGATACGTGTGTAACGACTACTTTCGCGATAAGTAAAACTTAGTGATTAATATCTTTCCTGATAAATACATTGTAATATTGCGAAGATGTGAACAGTAGAACAAGAGAAATTACTCTGTAACAACTAATACCACTTAGAAAAATGAAAGCTCAAATGTACTGCATTCATAAGGCACACAGTGACATCTGGATCCTGGATTTCTAGGAATAAAATGCAAGCATCGTACCTTACGTCCAGAAGAGAACTGCCAATTGGGATGTCAGTCCCATCATGGAAGTGCTCTGGCCAGCAATGACTCCAAAATTTCTTAGTAACAAAGAGTCTTTAGATAAATTTAGCGAAATTTGGGTCTGTTAACAATTGTTCACTATTTTACAATACAAACTTGTCGAGTGTTAGGGTTAGCCCATAAAACTGTCAGATCATATCACTATCCATGTGGCCAAATAGGATGTTCCTATCATTTCATGAAATAGAATCCTTACAATTACCTGGTTCATGTTGATTATCACATGGCCGTTCTACCAGATATATTACTTTTAGATGATTTTTAAAACTGTTTGGAGCTAAACTATTTTTACTACACTGTTCTTTAATAGTGCATGTAGCTTTTCATGAAATACTACCTCCCTTCCTTTTCTTCCTTTGTCAACACTCCACCTTAATCCCTCAAAATCACTTCACAAGGCTGTCCATTTACATTTAGAACAATGATACGATTTACTTTCATAATGGCACCCTTAATACACAAAAAATATCTCAATGATAGTAACGAAGTGAAAAATATTTATTATTACCTCTTTCACCTCGTGTACCATTTTGCCTTGGTTCATTAGTATTCCTTGGAAAGCTTCTTTCTCCTTAAAGTGGGGAAAGATGTTGAAATCATGGTTAACACCAAGCACTATCAGAAATATATTGCATTACTTGACTTTATGGCACCGTTGGTAATATATTTCGTTGGGGATACACTGGTTGTAGTGTCATTAAAATGCTCGGATACAAATGGTACCCTACACGATGGGAAAGATCGTTGTGAAGTTTCCATTTGATAAGAAGCGGAGTCTAAAATGCCAGTTAAAAGAAAGCAAATTGTTGTGCACTGCTGCATCGCATGTTCAAGACGGAAAAAAAAGATGCAGATATCTATCAGAGAGCGACAGAAAACGTTGAATAAATATCTCTGATATTTAGACAGAGGTCAAATATCTGTCACTCTGTTTAAATGGGCAAAAATAGTAAGGGTCTAGTGTCGAGGTTTGTGATTCTAAATCACTGACAAATGAAAGGGAAGACACGGTAGAACTCTGCAATTCTCTGTATAAATAGTATGGAGCTTCTTCCTCTTCTCTATATCTTACAGATGTTAACGCCCAATGATGTCCCTAAATACATCAGAAGAGGCTGCTTGCTACTGCTCCCAGTTTCTCGTATAACCCATTCATTTATCACACTACTTTTTTTAGGAATCTTGGCCTAGTCTATTATGGAGGTTTCAGGACTTCTTCCGTGTTCCTGACTATTGTCCTTTCCAACATCTTCCTTATTGAATCTTCTGGCCACCCACATCTATGCGGGGAAGAGGGGGGGCCAACAGCAATAGTTTAGGGAGCTGCCCATCCTCTATGCACAACACCTAACCCAGCCATTTCAGTCTTTTCCCCTTTACAATAACCTGGAATGGTATCATAAGAAGAACAACATTCTATTTCATCTTTGATGATAGTTATCTCAGGCTTTAGCCTAACAATCTTCTCAAGCATTCGCACCTAAACAAAATCATTCTTTTTGTGTCAGAGAAACAGGTCATGTCTCGCAGCCATACAAGACAGTAGATCTTACGGCAGTATCATGTATTTTGGCTTTCATCCTTACTGATAAGCCCTTGTAGTGCAGTGGCAGTGATCAAGACAGTGGGATGGATCTTGTGCCTTTCCTATGTGGATCATTGCGAGGCTTGTCTTTGGGTAATCACTCTAAAAGAGCTCCATTTCTCAATATTGGGTCACTTCTAGCTTCTGCTTGATTCTTACCTTCAGCCACAGATACATGGTGCAACATGCTGTATCATCATGTTGTCTTGTTGTTCAACTGGGTTTCACAACTGCCTTTTAATTTTGAACAACAATTTTTTTACATATGTTAGAGAGAAGTGCTAGAACTGAAACTCACGTAATTCGCCCATTCCCGTCTTAAAACGTCTATGAAATATGGTAAATTCTTTCTTAGCTTCCCTTCTTCCCTCCCGTTTGACCCTCATAAATGAATCGTCCCTTTGCTGATTTGCCAAAACATGATATGAGAAATAGAACCTGTTCTATTCTAAAATCAGTTGTATCAAAATGTTGCGTGAACCAAAGTTACACAACTTGGTTTGTTGACATGATGCAACATGTAGCATCAACATGTTGCACCGTGTATACAGGGCTTTACACTCATGATGCAAATGAGCACATGTCTGACCACAACATGACATCTGATTGTAGTAGGGCACTGAAAGCAGTACCTCAATTAATACAACAAGTCTGTCTAAAACTTGTCTAAAAACTATTTGCAGTATCAGGACTTAACTAAAATCATAGACAGGAAACACAGTAAATCTAGCCCCATGTGAGTGGACTCAGAAGCCCGATCTTCACAAGACTATTTCAATGAAGACTTTCTGAAAACTACTCCCATTTTTCTTGAGCACATGATGATCATCAAATTTCTTACCACCCAGAGGGTTTTAACTTTAAGGTCAAAATTAACATGGCTACTATGGGTGACCCCATGCTAAAGTGTGTCTGATAGCTGAATATATACTTCTACCAGTTCAATTCCTGAAAAATACTGGGTGATCTGACAACGGTTTAGGAACGCGGATAATTTAACAGAGAATTGTGAGAACATGAGCTAATCAAAAATAGAATAATGAAAGAAATGTAATGTTAAAGTTAAATAAAACAATAAATCAAATGGGTAAATATGCTTAATTGGCTTTCTTTTTCTTGAATCTCCTCTGAATCGCTAAGACTATAAACCTTCTTAAAATTCCAAAGTATTTATCATTGTTCTGAAATATTTGAAACGATAAATGATTTTACAGGTGTCAGTCATGAACCAGCAACCTGTATTTACTATTTTGACTTCTTTCTCTATCCAATTTACATATCCCAAACCAACTTTGATTTCTTTTCCTGCCAGCGTCCATGTTCTGTGCACATGCAATAGAATCAATTTGCTTCTAAGAAGCAACTACATAGTTAACTAAGGACCCAATGTATTTTGATTACCGAAACGTTTCCCCTCATATCCTTGTTTTTATATAACTGTGGTTACTTCCTTTAATAGTCAGAAAAATTATGGCAAGCTTTCCAAAAGTCCAGAATATCGTCTAGCGAATCAACATAATAGTCATGTAGTGGAGATGTGCCTTTAAATAGATACTTTAAAACGTCTTAAAATAGTTTTATTATGATTCTTACTGTTTCCCGAGTCACCATTTCTCATCCTGTTTGCATTTTGCTGGCCAGCTTTGAATACCCGCAATACAGATTCTTCCATATGATATCTGTCAAATTTCTCAATTGCTTCAGTGACTTCTCCTTCTGAGCTCAAAGTGACAAAGCTGAAAGAAGCAACGAAGGTACACAGCACGTAAGATATCAATCACAATTTCACTATTCCCTAGCTAACTGTACGAGAAATCATATCAATACCTGCAACTGCATGTGATTTCTAATATTTTATGTAATTACTGTACTGCTTTAAAAATGCACCATCTCCTACATAGAATAGTCATAAGTGTGATGCAGGACACTTTGCCGTGACTGTGATAATCCAACTGAGAAACTAATAATCACTTGTTGTAAAAAGGTTCATCCAGCATAATTAAAAAACTGAAACATTCTTTGACTATTAACTGTACCTCTAAGTCAAGTTTGGAGGAAGTGAAAAGAAACAAAATGGGGAGCTACAGATGTTCAGGAATAAAACAAGAAGGAAGAAAGTTGAATAGGAAGAGGAGGAGAAACCAAAGCAGGAAGACAAGGGGTAGTATCAATAATAGGAGAAAAGGTAAAAAATTAAATATCTGGAGTATGAGAATAAGGCATGAGTGAAGACCTTAGAAATAATAAATTTGGAGAGGCACTGGAAAATGGTCAGATAGCAGAGAAAGTGATGGTTTAGGGTAAGAAGTAGAAAATAATAAATTAGGGGAAAAGATAGTAAATGGTGAATCAGATGAAGAGATATTCCTTCCTTTGCAAAAGAATTCATTAAATAAGTACCCTTTGACCATCCAAAGATTTTAATAAAAGCATCATTTTACTTCCGGAGGTTTACTTCTTGACAAAAAAAAAATGTGTTAGTCATTTTACAATTGAGAAATCTTAAATATCTATAACCCAAAAGATTAAGTCTAGTTTTATTGGCGTTTTAGTGGCTGATGAGGCTAAGCAAAGGAGCAAAATGCTACCTGTAGAGCGTTAGTGGAGATAACTGACAAACAAAACAAACAACTTAATCCTATTAGAAGGTTTTAGGGGCAGCATCATGAATAGTTGCGTCGAGTAACAAACACCTCAATCTATCATAATGAAAGCAACCAACAAATAATGAAAAGTATTGTCTCAAACAAAAATCATGATAAAGGTATGCAAATCCCTGTGAAAAAAAGTTAACAAAACCAACTTAATAATTACTATGCATGAAGGTAGCAGTTTAAGCGTCATAATCTCAGTATGCAGAAAATTCTCTTGTGAACTGTTATTGTTATTATTGTGTATGGACATTGTTTCTGCTTATCATACTGCGACATGGCCTTGTACTAACGTCAGCATTTTTGAAAAGACGTGGACATTAACCAAGTCATTTATGTCATGTGGTTACACATGTGGCTGTTGAGATGTGCAATCTAATATCTAATCATTGCATTTAAATGTTGAATCGAAGTCAAAAGG
>JAAAKL020006965.1:0-17407 GCA_010016065.2 Carybdea cf. marsupialis auct. non (Linnaeus, 1758) | reverse complement strand
TGCCTCTCGAGTCTCAAATCCATAACGAGAGCAATCTTTATCAACAATGCTAAATGACGTTGTTCGGCTAATTCCCGAACTATAGCACTTAGTCAGTACACCGTTATGTGTTTTTCGGAAAACGCTAGATTAAAGGAGCCACTAGGTCCTTTGTCTGGTAGAACATCTAAGAAGGAATTTTACTAATGTTTTCTTCCTTCGTTGTAAATCTTAGATGGCCATGCCTCGAGTTAATAACTTTGGGGCTATTTTTAATAACTTAGCATGTCATCAACGCATCTGTTTTTGTTAGACACACTACTCCATGAATATGAATTTTAAGTCGTTAAGACAATTTTGAAAATAGGTGGCAGGATGCTAGTTGGTTTCAGGCATCCCTTCACTGCAATTTTTCATGTTTCTGAAGATGAAAAAGTCTTCCCAAATTTCGATTTGTCAATAAATGTGGAAGTGTTATTGCATTTTCCAAAAATTTTACCAAGAGCCAAAATCATTTTTCGAATCGAATCAAATTGTTTGAACATTATAACTTGTTTGGTGTCATGTCATCTCAGCCTCCATTTCGACTAATTAGACAGGCTTTAATGAGAAAGAGTCTACTCTGCAGAAACAACTCTTCATGTTTTCTATACTCCAAGGCGTACAATACTGTTATATCGCAATTTAAGGTGGATCTTTATCTTTTTGCTTTCTTGATCGTTTCTCGTTATTATGCGCACAATACCCAGAACAGGCTGCTTGGCAGTAAATTCCGAATTTTAAAGAGTACTTTGCTGCCCGAACTACACTTGGGGGTATAAATTTGTATAAGATTTATCTCCTTCGCTTCTTGGCAGTATGACTTGTCACTAACGAGAAGCTTCCCTTTTCTGTTTTATCAACACGCGATATCATAAGACTACATAATTATCTTTAAGGTTCAGGGTACTAGCACTGTTGACCTCCAATTATTACCATAGCGTCTCCAGCTTTACGTTTCTTCTTCTTGCACAGACAAAGCTTAAAGGATATTTGAACACTATGCTCGTGCATTGCTTTAATTGTGTCTTTACCGCGATATAGGCAATTTCTTAGATGTGACTTTACGAATTTCTATTCCATCTGAATGTGTGCCGTCCCTCGTGGTGTTAAAACCAAATAACAGCGGATTGCGATTACATGTGCACATGAATTTTGTCTTTTTAAACAACAAAATTTCGCTTACCTTATTAAGTGTTTACGGGTTTAATTCCAGAGAAGTGAGTTCTGGCGCTTTCCCAGTTGGGTTTACGTACAGAGTTTTCTCTTTTCTAAACATTAGTCGGCTCATCCTTGTCGTGATCTCTTGGATCGTTTTGCTGTTGAGGACTAATTCTGTGCGTTTTGCTGGTAACAGATCTGATCCTTTAGAAACACAGTGTCTCGCAGTGACAGAAAATCCCTGGTTGACCAAGGCATACAATCAGACTGACATGGATCATCGTTCGATGACCTCTCGACTTGTTTCATCACTCTTTTACTTTCGTTTTAAGAGACTGTATTCAGACTATGTGTTTATCAAATGATACAAGGATGCAAACTTGAAGTTGTCACACGCAACTGTCGCATGATAATTGATTGTGTCGCGCAACAAGTAAGTCAAAGAGAGTCAATTTGTACTCTCTGATGATTGAATATACTTTCCACGTAAGAGTGCAAACAACTTATTATTATTAGACTTCGACTAGTACGTCACAATACATCAAAGTACCAATGAAAACTTTACACAATGGTCTTACGTTCCAAAGGGAGTCAACAAACTAAATGCAAATCAGGTTTTTTAGTTTATCACGTGTGGATCTTGTTTAATATTGTTGTTTTTGTTTACTGTTCTTGTACTTAAAAAAACCTTTTCATCGCCTGAGGCTAGATTTTGAACACCGCTGTAACAATAGGTTGCGTATCATCTATCTATTTTCTCTACTTGTGTAGTCAGATTGGTCTTGACCCAGAACTGTTTTCGCATGCGCAAAGGCTAATGATTGGCTAATCAACCGTCGACATCAACAGCTGGTTGCACGAAAGTGGATAATTTCTTAGCCATGGCTAAATTGAATAGCAAAATTATTCACGGATAACTTTATCCATGGCTAAAAAAAACAATTAGTTGCACGAAATTATCCCACCACCCAATTGCCCTTTAGCTGCGATGGCCAGTCGACGTATTCGTATGTACCGTGAACATGAAAGGGGTTATCCACAAAGAAAGATTATTTTGCGACAAAAGTAATCCATTTGATAAGTTTAATGACAGTGAATTTTATCAAAGGTATCAATATAACAAGGATCCTATTTGGTATCTAGCTGAAATACGAGATTTCTTATCGTACAAAGAGGAGCAACACTACTTCACCAGCTATTCAAGTTCTTATAGTTCTTCGTTATCTCGGCAGTAATTCCTCCCAGCAAGTTGTTGAGAAAGCAGCAGTTTGTAGAAACCCTTTGCCAGTTATGGAGGCTAAAACTCGACACAGAAAGGAGTTTAATAATTTTCCCGAAGGGGAAGAATTACGAAGAGTGCAGTCATCATTTTGAGAATAGACCCACTTTCCCCGTGTCTTTGGCGTAATCGATTACACCCAAGTAAAGGTTTCTGCTCCTTTGGGCCAATAATTTGCTTACAATAACAGAAAAAGGATAAAATCCATTAACGTCTCGGTCTTTATGAAGATGGATGGAAATTTACTCACGTTTCTGCGAAGTGCGAAGTTGTAATGACTCATTTTTTTTACAACGAAGCCATATCTGCAGGATTTGTCGACGTGTGAGCTTGAAGGTATCCTTATTGGAGATTCAGGTTATCCCTGCAAAACTTTTGCCCCTTCTGCCAACCAAAGAACAACAAGTAGAGGGTGTTGTCTGTAATCTGATACTATATCCCACTAGAATAATGATCGAGCAAGCTTTTGTTAAGGTAAAAATACGAATTCACGGTCGAAGGACAATCTCCGTGTTAACATCAAAAAATTCATGAAACTAATAGTAGCTGCAATGGTGCTTCACAACACTACAAAAAAATTGAATGTTGCCAGACTTTGAGAATGAAGAGTCGTTTGACAATCTTGAAGAAAACGACTTTCCATGTGCTCCAAATCTTGGTGATGGGAAACGCTGTTTGGGATCACATTGTTGAAACCTACTTCTGATCGCAAGTAGATATTTGTTTAGGGGGAAGCAATTTAAACCTTTCAAGCTTACTGTAGCATTTCTATCTGCATTTTAAAATATACATGTAAAATTTATTGTGCCTGCCTTTCATGTCCTGTTATCCTGATAATGAGGTATGGTTATGAGAATGATCTTTAAAAATTATTGCTTGTAGTGTGTAATGCATTCCCGTAGTAACAAAGGCCTGTACACCCTCGTTTACTTCCCTGTAAAAAGCAAACCAACCCGATGTCTAGAATTTGTTTTGCCTTTTCTCTCTGCTTGATGTAAACGGAAAAGGTCCTGCCAAAACATCAAGCGTTGAGGATGGCAGAATACAAGTTTACATATAAAACAATGGAATTGTAACGTATAGGCCACAGGTAAACAAAAGCAAGCAAGGTAGTATGGCCTTTTTTATATATAATACTCGAAGCTTTTAGATCCCTTCAGTGTTTTTCTTTACTCGTTTGGCATTTTAATCACTAGCCATCTTAATGCCCTCGCAGCTTTTAACTTCACTATGTCGCAATTTGCTTATTCACAGCAGTGAATAACGCAATAATCCGTTGCTTATAAAATCCATAGCCATGAATAGCTTTGTGCAACAGGGTAATAGCCGCGAATTTTGCAAGCCATGGATAACCCATTTTTGACTTGGATAATGGTTAGCCATGGCTAAAAAAGTATCAACTTTCGTGCAACCGGCTGCAAATTTTCCACTGCTTACGTAGAAGTACAATCATGTACAGTTCATTGGATATGGAGGCTTCAGACTGCTCGTTTCGTCACAGTCTTGCAGTGTGCAACTTTATTCCAGTATATGCAATAAATCTAGCCTTGTAAATATTAAAAGAGTTTAACCGAAAAAGCGGCATTGAACTTGATAAATCGTTGTAGGTAGTAAATGAGATATCAAATACAACATTACATTATAGGGTTATGCGGAGGGAAAGTGATGACGTCACCAATCAAAAGTTTTGGAAATAGTACGATTTGACTCCATATATCGAAAGGCAATGTTGGAATAGGCTGTTTCCCAAAATAACAGACCTTTAGTGTATATAGTGTTTAAACTAGAGGGCTTTAAATCTCAAGAATCTCCGGTCAAAACTCTGTTAATCTTCCTTGGTTCCTTACGTTAGGAACCAGCATAAAATAATAAGGTTTTGTTAGAGAAATTTAAAACTTTGAAACCTGATATATCCGTGTTGGTAAAGGGTATCACTCTCAATTTTGGCCTTTGACTTTCTCACTAATATGGCAACTTGAACATTGTAATTTTTCCCCGTAGTTCAAAAAATTTCAAGATCGTGACGTAACACTTTTTCACCGCATTAGTTCAGAAAGAGGTTGAGATATATTGGTAGGTAAACTAGTCAAGAGGAAAGCGCTGGTTTTCTCCTTAAAGGTGCTTGGGCTTTAAAGTAATCCACCGTAAAAGGAACCTTTCTAAAATAGGACAGGTGAATATCAATAAAGCACCCAAGAAATGCGAATATGTCTATATCTATATATCTACACTGACCCATCATGGAGCAAAATACTAACGGCCATCATAAGAAAGAAACAAACCAACTCTCCCCAAAAAGTGTAGATAAAAATACAATTAGTATTGGAGATAATACATATAGAAATTTAGATTGAATGTAGATTAAAGGATAGAGTAATTTGATAAATGATTAAAATCACCCTGTCATTTAAGATGGCAAGGGTAGCTTTAAAGGGGTTCAAACTGACCTTGATTCCATAGTAGCCCCACATTGGATTCCATCCCACAACCCTATTATAAAGAACAACGAAATACAAGTAGTCACTTCCTCTTGATGATTCGACAATGTAGCCTAATGCATCAAAGAATGGGGTAGGAACCAAGTGCTAAGTAAGAATGGAAACAGTAGGCATTGAAGAAGGAATATTAAATGATAAAGACGAAAGCAAGCAGACTGTAAATTTTTTCTCATTCGTACTATCGAGGCATTGTACTACTGGTATTTCATATCTACACAATGCAGGAGGTTTATCCCATTTTACCGAAGCAATTTAAAAGCCGTGCGTAATTGTTCATTTCGGTTTCTTATCGCCCACATTTGAAATTTATACAACAACACTGGTCAGATAACACAGCACGCTTGTTCTCTTTGGTCCATTTACAGATCGTTCTTCATTTCATGCGTGTGTAACCCCGTGTTATTTCTACCTCGATTTTATCGTCGTGCGAATTATGTCAGTGTTGCGATCCACATTCAAGTTCATCTCGCTTTTCTTTAGTTTGCCTCATTTAGTAGATGATTCTAAATCTAGAAGTCTTTTTCCGATGCTCTGAATTTGATTTTTTGACTGATTATTTTACCTTTGAGTGATTAGTTGTAAGGTCATCTCTCCACTCTTTTCCCTTTTCAACACTTTTCCCGTTCCTCCTAGGTGGTTGAAGTCACAAGACGACTCTGAAACTATCAGTGAAGAGATTATAGGGCATGGGCAGCGACGGAATAAGTCGCTTAGCGTTGACGATTGGTAGGTTCTTTAAGTGCGCTATAATGCCAATGACGGTTAATCGTAGGGGGTGGGGTCAACGTATAACAAACCGAAGGTTATTCGAAAGAATTGCGGCGGCAGAGAGAGATAGTGAAGGTTTAGAGTGGTAAATAATTTGCCCGCCCGCTATAGTGATAATTTTATTGTAATAAAGTCTTTGACTGTGTGAATGACAAGTTTTGCTTTTCTCACGATGTCTGGTTGACCTGCGGCCACCCATGTTAAAGAACAACTCTTTAAGTAAACTAAGTGGACAGCTACAATTAACCGCCGTTTTGTATTTAAATATTAAGGTTGGAACCGCTTACTGATAATGCTGATTGAAGGCTATGTTCTGTCAGTGATGGTATATATCATGAGACACAAAGAGATTTCTTAGGCATTCTGTCAGTAAAAACGAGGGTAAGGACGTGACGTTTGGGAGAAGAGCACAGGTATTGGTATGTGTAATCAAAAACTGACCTTATAGATTCAAGGCTTTCAAAAAAGAAAACAATCCGTTCAGAGACCTGATAAGTGACATTGAATTTTATTATTGGCATTGAAAATTTGCGGAATATGACCCTGTTAAGTTTTACATTATACGCTGGAATTTTGAATATTGCTCCATCAAAATGAGAAATAGGTATGGTGGGCAGCGAAGTAATGATTTGCATACGAAGCCATGGAAAGAACAGGAACTCATTTATTTTGTTTTGGTTTGATTCTTGCGTGATTAAGTGTGTCCAGAAACAGGTATATTGGACGACAAGACGAATATTGCTCCTTGAGCAGTGAAACAAAGGGGTCTTCTGCCACTGCTGTGGTTGACTCTTAGATTATTCAAACTGTGTATACATCTCACAAAAATATTTTGAAATTGATTCAGTTATGTTCACCACAAGTGTTTCGCTTGTCCTAGTACAGAGGTGTTCTGTAGAGCCCTTTCATAGACATTTCCCTTTCGAAACACCTTTCGAAACATGATTTTACAGATGTCAACGCGATAGCCTAAATAAGGACTCTCGTAGCTTTTTCATACGAATTTGAATAGGACACGTAACTTGAGAATATTTGGGGCATGCTGCTTAATAATGAGGGCTTATGACCAGATAGAGACAACTTACTGAAATTGTACATGACTGGAGAGTTGATAGAGGGACAGCCTATTTCTGTATTTAATCAAAGACTTTGCAAAGGCGGAGACGAAGTTTATTGTATAATGACTCTCTTTTTAGGATAGCGTAAACAAATTTTACACTTACGGTAGTATCATTTATAGATATAACTTAGTCTAGTGACAGTGGAGTATTTTTAGCGGTATCCTCGGAATTTGATTTCGTTTTGCCCCAAGTTGCAAAAACGTTGCAAATGGAGAAGTGCAAGCCATTAATTGAACTGTAGGTTGAGTAGATAGTGAACATACGAGATCACATCCGTCGCTAGCTATTAAGCTACATTTACACCTAACTTCAAATATGTATATAGCAAATGTGCTGCTGTCGTCGAAACTTCCGGAACCATGCAAATATCTTCCAGCCACTTAAACAAACCGATAGTCTCATAACTTACATCCATTGCACAAGAAATATAGCCTTTGATGTCTGTAGTCTATGAAGCGACGACCTCCTGAAAATGATGTTGCGGTTTATGTCGTGTGTCTGTTGATCTTCGCTTTGATTGGTTCATTGAAAGCTGCAGTAGGTTTGAACAATAACTAATCCGATCTTAAAACTCTGTTAGCTCTCAATTTGGCTCCAGGTGACGGGCTATCAATTACGTATGGGGCTTCGTAGCGCTCTACATGGATGTCAATTTTACCTCAGAATATTTGAAGGTCAGTCTCGAAAGGATGAGCAAGGCACCTTGCCAGTCTAAATTTTGAATGGGTAATAAAGGGATGGAAGGCGTTCCAGTGGCCCTATTATTATTGTTCTTTGTGTGAAGTCCGTTGTTGACATCTGATCTATGTAAGAAATGGTATATGGCGACCCCTGAAAGTTGCGCAGAATCAATCTGGAAGTCCTGGGATTCTTCTGAAATTAACGGCTTTAATAAAAAATAGTGGTCACCCAGGCTGATATGAAGATTGCATACAACAAGGAAAAATAAACGATATAGTAATAGTGTAAGTGATGTTTAGACGAGACAAAATAATGTGGGTCAGCGTTCGAATTAATTTAGCTCGATCCCTCAGTTCGGAGTTATTTTTGAGAAGAATGAGATATTTCTTTGGAAGTGAAAATGTGAAGACCATAGTACTGTCGCTAAACTGATGAATATCATTGGAACTAATAAATGGTATTTGTGATGTTGTCGTACATCGAGTTTTGCTTGATGCTATAATGATTTGTGTCCTGATAGAGGCGGTGTTCGATGCTATGATTAAGCACTGGTATACTCAACTACCGGTCCATGGGCTCGTCCATCCGCCCCCTGGATTTTCGAAAAAGCGTATAGAACGCGGCCCATGGAATACTTCCACGATTTTCGATTGAACCCGCTTACTCTTCCACGATCTGATTATTAATTAGTAACTGTATCAGGTAATGTAATGGCTATCAATATGAAAGAGTGATTGTAGCTACCTCAGCTACGTCAAAGGCCAGAGTGGCTGTTATTCGATAGAGAGAGTTACACGGTCTGTTGCCCCCGGGTTTGTTCCCGTAAGAGAATACCACGTCACAATTAAGATATTTCTGATATTCAATTCTTATGATTATCCGCCAGCCGCATCATTCAGCTGTGAGCTGATGAAATAGCGCCATTTTAGTTAAAAATTGGGGGGTTGAACATTTTGGCCAGTAAGAAGCAGTGCGCCAGATTTTGATGCGGCGCTCCTCCTTGAACAGTTTCCTGAAGGTTAAGTGTGATTGAGGGAGTTTGATACCCTGATAGGAGCAAGAGTGTTCTGGTCAATAGGACAGGACGCACGATTTAGACATGGTGAAGTTTCAGAAGGGCAATAACAGTATGGTTGTTAGATTGCTTATTACAGTGAGCCCTTCCAAGCTAAAACCGATTATTGGGTTCCTACAATATGGTACGTTGTAGATCTCTGTGGTGGAAAACCTTCAAAAATGTGGTAGAAACGTGTTACAAATCACACGACTTACTGATAATCGAACAAAGTCGAAGTAAATTATGAACTTCTGGCCACAGACCAGAGGAACGAGGTAGACACATAGAATTTTGCCCAATTGAAAATGCATAACATAATAGCGCTAGAATGTTATATCGGTCTTAATATAATGTCTGTCTTTATCGTGCTGCATTTATCTAAACAAAGAAACCTGTGGTTTGTCATCAAAATGAATTTGTTTATAACTTACACGTTTTTCAATGAAATGAGTGACCGAAAATGTCTAATTGATACGGTTTTGGTACGGATATGGTTTTTATTTGCGACAAGGTCTTCTAATCCTCGAAATTTTTTCTAACTTCACTGGAAACGATTACTTTGACAATTGACTGGCGAAACGTTTAGCAATATCAATCCTTTACTTGTCAACTCTTAAAGTACTCAAAAGTAGGAAAATGCGTTCTTTTCGTTATGGGGAACGGAAATATAAATGGGAAAAAATAGAAAATTCGAGGGATTTCGAAGTACACGTCGTTAATTTCTTCAGAGTAAAGCTCCCTTGCCCCAGCCAACCCTCGAAGATGATTTAAATTTTCAAGCAAGACATTAACTGCTTTGACTTAAGTATGCATTCCTCTCCTGTGGTCGTTGTTTTGCTTCGTTTAATAAGCCAATCATTTTCTCTGTTTGTTGCCTTCTTTAAGCCGCTTGTTAATGGAAATCTTTGAATAAGACATTGTGTCCAACGGCGTGCATTGTTGATTGTACCTGCCCGTGACATATAATTTTGCATATTAATAATTTCTTCGTTTTCTATTTGTAGGAGGTTCTTTCAGATAGTACGCTGTGCTTGCTATTTTGGGCGGCAGGTGAACACGGAATGCCTTGTGAGCATCTTAACATCAGACAACTTTGAACACAATGGTCTCGGACCATCGGCAAATAGATTGTTGCCTCGAGTTTTACACTTCTGCCAAGAAAATGGTGTTCAACTGCAGACCGCAGTAGATTTTTACAAAAGGTTAGAATTGTAACCGTTTACTGTTTGTGTTGAATCATACATGCCTCCCTTATCAGGTCAAGCTCTCGTTACCATGACGTATTGTGCAACATTACTGCAGTAAACAAGGTTGCTGAAATTTCAAATTACTCTTTACTATGGGGTGACGGAAGACTCATGTGCACCTTCTTCAAAAATATCTGCAAATATTGTCTTCATTATTTTATCGTCCTCCCATTTTTTGAAAACTATAACTCTTACGTTTTCCCTACTGTCTTCTCATTTATTGCCCTCTTTATTAAGTTTCACGCCCTTTTCTCCGTTGTTGAGAACCACGGTATAATCCATGACCTATGCCATAGCTATTCAACCGTACATACAAACTTCACAACATAAAACACCCTTTCTCAAACGTTAACCCGTATCCCCAGATGTATCAAGACGCGTCTGCCGTCGAATGCGCATAGAAGGGCCTCCACTGAAATTGGATTGATATGATGTGTAACCCTGAGCAAAGCCATGTTTGTAAAAAAAGGGAAAATTCTTAAGCCATGATGTTAAGTGGTGTCTTAGGGTATCATATTTTGACTTGCGTACTACAATAGCCTCATTCTCGTTTTGGAGAGAAGAATACCTGAACGATTGCCCGAATCAACCCTCAATTTATCCCTTAAATGTCCGGCTCTGTCACACCCTCCTCTTTCATTTCATAGTGTATCGCTTCTCCACTAACCTGAGTAAGCAGCACCGTTGGCCAAATGCTCAAGATTGAAGTACGAATATCGAAAACTGAAGACTAGCATTTGTATTTGTCTCCTTTTTATATGTTGTTTTGCTTTTTTAGTGAAAGCAGTACAAAATATATCCTACAACGCCGCCCCCCCCCCCCCCTTTCTCTTGCATTTGAAATGAAACTGTTCCCTTTTATGTTATTTAAACTCCATCAACTTGCTTTTATTCTTTAAACTCTGTCGTTGCTCCCCCAAGGAAACTGCGATCGCCCATTATGACGAAATATATTCCATAAAGTCTCTTGATTAAATCTGTACTTTGCAAGCCAGGCATCTGTTCAGCGTAGCAGAAGTTGTCATACTTAATCCTCAAATACTAATAGAGTTTATTTGGTTAGCTTGACAAATTATAAAACAATCTACAAGAGCGAATCCACATCTGTGCAATTAAACGTGCAGCATATGTACAAAATTGAAATTCTGTGAGGATCACCATTGGCTCACAAAGATAGGGTGGGAAAGTGGTATTAAAATACCACACTGATGTCGCAGCTTTAAAGTAGGTTTTGATTCGGTAAAAGCTAGTGTATTTATGGGTCATCTATGGATGTATATCAAGCATTCCCGAGCCAGGACATTCTTCGAACAATTTTGTGTAGCGTATTATTGAGGAAAGGCTCTTGAATAGCCCAATTTAACTGACGTTTTTCGTCATCGCAACTTTTACGTAATTTAACGAGGCTTTACAAACTTTCCATATTTATGTAATCGCATGATGCTATACCTTACCCTCTGGTGGCTTTGACTTAGAGAGCGAGGTAAAGCAAAATGGTCGGAGCTTGAGTATTCTGGCCTCTTTGTCGTTAAGACAGTTTAGAGCGAAGCTAAAGCTAATGATGGTCTGCAACAAATTGGTTTGAGAATTAATTGGTGTGAAATACAGTTGTCAAATTTATCACTTATCAAAAGGCTTACTTTCTGGCTGATTCTTTTACCGTATGGTATGCAAACACGCATTGCATGGGCACTAAATATTCCGCAAAGTGGGTCTTCAGCTGAGGTCACTTCGCTGACGCAACTCGTTTACACCATATAGATTGTAGTTTACTCAGTACGATTCACTTGAATTGAAATTCGACCATTTCAAATTGTTAAAATGATGTTATCTTCACAGATAGGTTGATGTATCAGTATTCGTTTAGGCATTTGCTTGTTATTCAGTAGGATGATTCACTGTTCAAAACACTCAATATCCCAGTTTTCAAAAAAATGATTTGTTTGTCATACATATTAATTATTAACGATTCCTTAAGGTAACAGGTTCTTTTGCACTTTTGGACAATCTACGTTTTTTTGGATCAGTGTACATGACCAACGCTTCGTCTGTTTGGAAGTTCTTCTACTTAACTTCAGCAATAGATGGAAATGCTAAACACTTTTAACCCATTAAGCGCCCTCTTGTATATTTGTAACACTTCCTTGTTCGACACTACTGGCTAATATATTACTAGTGACACCAAGAGAGTCACGCCGTCTCTGTAGGGGTGCTCAAGCTCCCATCAGGAGCCACTAATATGGATGATGCATCAACTTATACTCCATGGGAAGCGCACTTGATCTTGCATTAAGTGTTCTTTAGGAGCATGCAATAAGAAATAAAAGGAAGCGGTGAAGTTAGATAGTATCTTCATCTGTCTTGTCAGATGCGTCATTATTGTCGATTGCGGATATGCGTTTCTATGCAGTCTAATTTAGGAATTTATCATCAGTTGGCGTTATTGCTGATCATTTCATCTTATCTCATCATATTTTATGATTAATTTTATTGTAATCAATGCATTCACTTGAATCCCGACAAAGTTAGTGAATTCAAATAATATTTTGCATGCGTCATAATTATTTTAAATAGAAGTAATCGATCAGGTGTAAAAAGATGTCGGAAACCGATTTACAGTTGGATACGATAGGGTGGGATGGAATTAATGACATTGCTACCTTATACCTAGGAAGTAGGCATCGCGTAGCCTTTTAAAATAACATGATTGCTTGTTGGGGGGACAAGAATTGATAAATTTCTGGTGGATCTTGGTGCGGCTCTGATTGAAGTCCAAATTTTTCCCAAAATGTGCACGTGTGAAATTTTTGATATTTGTGAGAAATGTTTTCAAAATTTATAGGCAACCTGATGTTCCACGACAATTGTCGATATATTTACCTTTGTGATGGGCCGGATATTTTGGTAATGAAAGGGCATATAGGAAACCCAATTGCAACACCACTTTCTGTTTGTGAAGGAAGATATTAAGGAAAGAATAGGCGGAGAAAGTGTCGATGTGAGTAGCCTTGGAAACGTTGTTCATTAGACCCATCTCATAATTAGATCAAGTGGTTCGTCAAGTAATAAGTTAGCAGCGAGTGATTTAACATCGTGATGGGTAGGAGGGAATCGGCAAGGACGCGTTGTATAATCATAGATTTTGTGTCCACGTCTTCCTCGATTTCTTTCCTTCTGCGGTTTCCTTCGAGGGGTCAGAGGGTTTCACGCGCGTAAGTCGTAACAGTGGGTTTGGGTTTGCACGTTTCACCGACAGCGGTGCTAATAGCCACCTCATCATTCCCCGGTATGCCTTTGAGAAGGTCATTACAAACCATGCACAGGCGCTGTGAATTCTGGCAGTAGTACAACTAAGAAGAAATAATATGGTTCTGTCGTGGCTTCAACGCATGCGCAGTATTTTTTGCGCTTTTGGTGTGGTTTTCAAGCAGAAGTGCAATTGACAAGGAAATGTTTTGACGTAAAAGTCGTAATTGGAGTGTGCTGTAAACAAGGGCGACTAGGGGAGGCCGCTGGGGTTGTATAGACCATTTAATGCAACAAATAAGAAATGTTTGTAATAAGGTATGTCTCAAAGAAAACGCCTACAGTGGATGTAGTATGCAGAGCTAGCATAGCAGAGATTTTTTTAAAGCAAATCATTGTGCTAATGTGACCAACCCCCCTGGTTAAAAATCGTAGAGGCAAGGGGCGTTAATTTGTTACATATTTGTAGGTGGGCTACGTATTTGTGCTTCAGTATTCCTTTTAGGGTCATGTAAAAATTGCGTTATTCCAGTATCACATTTGTTCCTGTATACTCACCTTATACCTTCCCTTTCAATACTTCTCCTCTGTTTGTGATGCCACATTTTCATCAATGGCCAGGATCCCCGTAGATGATTGGGAGGGGGAGGGGGTAATTAGCTATCGCCTTTTTAAATGTTGTTTATTTTGATTCTTGCAGGAGTTATGTTCTAACTGCAAAACCTCATTACCACGACAAGTATTGTATACTTCCAAACTTTTGGAAAGATAACGTAGAAATAAAGTATGTCACCAACAGAAATCCAACTCGTGACCCATGCATAGGCTCAATGTGCGCTCTACCAACGGAGCCCCCAACAATGAACCCCAACAGTAACATGTTCTATTTCAGTTCGAATCCCGTTGGTGACTTTATTTCTCTACTAACTTTTCAAATATATTATTTCATGTCCGCTCACCTGAAAAACACTTTTAAACTTCTTTGGAGTAGTATTTCGAATTCTTGACCCTTTTCATCTGTGATCGCTTTTCTTGCTATAATCAAGCTTTAAGTGAGTTTCAAACTGGCCTTAAAGTGGCCTAAGAAAGTAGTATGCATTTCCCGTAACACAGGAACCTATTGTGCAACGGACAGATTAATGGGCCGAAAAATGCACTCACATAAGTAATCAGGATCTTCGAATTGATTTTTGAAACTATCCAAAATGAAAGAGTTGATAAATAGTTAATTGTGGTTGGGTATCATGCCCCGATTGCTTATATCAATAATTGTTTATAGATAGAGAATGTATATCACTGGCACCTGTCCAATCTTTAAAATTCTGAAAGTATGTGTTTGCACGAACCTTTGAAAACTGCCGCCTGCTTTTTCTCTCTCTTTACTTAGCAAAAATAATAACAGGTATAAATAGTGTTAATACAGTTGCCGCAATTATATTCACATACAGTGAGCGATGACTAGTCATAATGTTACCACGTGCTGATAGATTTAATTGTTCACAGGTTTAATAGTTGTACAAGACTACAGTTTATCATAAAAGAGGGTTGCGTTTTTTTCAATTAGTGAGATGGGTATCAATTTTTTATTTCTTTTTTAACTATCACTTTTTTCTTGAGACTGTCATAATAGCATGGCTTGCAAATCAAAATAGCTTCGGTCTGGTTTTCGCATAACTGTCTAATTACTTCGAAGCTTCATCACATTGTTTGCAATTTTCTAGTGTAATATATGGTAACAAGCCTTGCGATGTAACTTAATGTAAAATTTCGGGGACGTGGTACCCTATGCCTTAACGACCGTGCGCGGTATTTTACAGCCCAGTTGGTACAAGTAAAAGTGAGCAAACATTGCTAAGAGTACCGTAGTATTTTATAAAGCTTCCGTTTGTGTTCCGTTTAGTGAGCCGATCGGTAACGCAAATAACGTCGAGTGATATTTATTAAGTGACAGGCAAACATCAAGTTGTGATATGACGGAACTTAAAATGCGTTTCATACCAAACTTGCGCTCGTTTCAACCCATAACTGAGGTGCTGTAGTAACTACCCTGGTTTTGAAGGTTTTAACTGATTGTTTTTTGACCGCAAGGGCTAACAGAATCAACCAGTTGTGATTTAGAACTCGGCAGGGTATGAACTGTGAGAGAAAATAACTCGTTGAAAGCATCACATAAGCGGTATGTATATCAGACGGCAACTGCTAAGGAACGGGCTTAGTGAATTAAGATTTCATTAGGTTTGTGATATGATGATAAATTGGTTTATTGAGAGGCCAGAAAACCCCAGTAGCAGTGACGTGTAGCCTTGAATCATCTTGTAATCCTTTTACCGTTGCCATGCCCGGTTATTTCTTCTGTAGATATTGGTTGGCCCGTTTTCTTACGGCATGAAGGTCTTGAATTCTCTTGCTCTCATACCGTGTTTTTATCTCTTTCCTTATCAACCCCAGATGGACTGCTGTTCGAAAATGATAAGACAAAATCCAATCGCCTCATGTTCTGATGCCAGCTGAAAAGCGTGAACAACTACTGAAGTTCCCAAATTGGACAGCTCAAGGCCAGCAGGCAGCGTGGTTGCCTTTCTCACTAAAAAGATCTGCTCGACTGATGGAGAGGCGCCACATTTGAATTTTGGCTGGACGCAGCCTGTAGAGAAAATATTCAAGGCATGCTGCAGTATGGGTTTTTGCTTGCAAAATCAGCCGTCGTTTAACGAAAATATTGCTATTGGTTGAAAGCTTCTTTGGATTTTCCCTGTCATGTTACAAGCGAAATTAGGGTTTGGAATCAGATTTGACGAAGTAGGGGATTAGCAGCCGTTCTAACATAGCTTGAAGATTCAAAATGAAACCATTTCTTCACAACCACTCGTATCAGGTACGATTTTAAAGGAGAACACGCCGAAAAGACGTTTTATTCGGACAACGTTTTGTCGTTTTCTGACATCCTCAGGTTTATTGGAACATATTACAAACTAATGTATATTGATATAAGAGACAACTCATTGTTTATGGCTGAGAAGCCTTTTTCGAATGAGTATTGTCGGAAGCATTACGTTATAAAGATTACAGAAAGAGGATCGTAAAGGTGTTTACAGCAAGTGAGATGGAACTTTAAAACAAAGAAACATCAATCACAATGGCCTTAAAGTCCCTACATTTAACCAATCACATTTGTAGTTTACACCTTTCGAACTTCTATTTTGTAATACTTATGACGTTATGTCTCTGACGATAGCCATTCGAAAGAGGCTTTTCAGCCATAAACAATGAGTTGCGTCTTTAAGTCTACACTTGGGTTCTGTACAACCAACAATTTTCAAAATATCTATATTAATTACATATTAGAAAAGAAAAGAAACTTAAACATTTATTGCATTGATAATTTCAATAGACTTAAGGACGTCAGAAACGTTGTTTAGAAATAAGGTACGATTCTTCAAAGTATGAAAGTTCATAACCATCCAAACAACTTTGCTTGCCATAGCCATAAGTTGTCTTGCAATATGTGGTAGGTGTGCCAGTATTGCGGTCTCCTGAAACAAGAATGCCCTCACGACTTATTGTTCTACGTTGAGCCATTAGAAAATGATTTCATCTGTCCTTGAATTGAACTTGGTTTAAATTCTACGTTTATTTCATAGTTACCCTGCCAAATGGAGCAGATGGCTTTGTTTTTAGTGTCTCCAGTCCTACGTTCAAGAGCTTCAGAGTTAATGAAACCCACCGAGATAACCATGTTAGTTCATGTTAACAGGTTGGGGTGGTAAAACCATATGTTTTCGCGATTGTTCCTTAGCTAGGATGAGTAATTGTTTTAATGTTTGTGATTTGATCATAGCTTCAACTTTAGTTTCTCAACTTCTGATGGTTGTGTGGCAGGCGCAAGATTATCTGTAGCCCAGGTTTTTGGTATGGGTATAGTTGATTGTCAAGACCGTTCAAGAATTACATGATACGTTGCAGTGAAATGTAGTGAAATAGATAACATCTGGAAAGTGTCTTCAGAAAAGGTTAAGGAGGAATGTAGATGAACTTCTTGCTCTACTCTGGTATCATGCTTTCGTACCGGCGACAGTTTTCAAATGCATTGTCAAGAACTCTCACTTGTACAATGAGCGAAGGCAAAATCTGAATTTTCGTCCACACAGATGTACGTTATAACAGCAAGAAAATAGATGATAAAATCTGGAAATTTATATCAATGCCTGCAGTACATGAAATTTATGGCAAAAGGCAAATTAGAGTGCCTCTGCTCCTACATATTCTGGGATACAAACGCTCTGTATTGCCCTTTCCACTATTCCAACAGAGCTACAATTTCACACATGCTT
>JAAAKL020006964.1:0-17407 GCA_010016065.2 Carybdea cf. marsupialis auct. non (Linnaeus, 1758) | reverse complement strand
CGTCAACCTGTGATTCACAACTACAGTCCTTATTCAAAGCTTTCTTATCAATGAGACATGCACTTGATCTCCATTTGCTGATCCGATGGATGCTGTGTCGACATCCTACAACTGCACAGTTAGCTGGCCCCATGATTACATAAACAGCTAAGGAAATTACAACTCGAAAACAACTTTATCAGCAATCACAGAGTCGGAACTCCTCTCTCAAAGCAAGAAGCAAGTCGAGGGGAAAAAAATTTTTATTGCCCTAAACTAGTCCTCAGTTTCCAATTAACGCGGACTCCAAAATGGCAGTTGCAGTAGTCGAATTGGTGTATTATATTTGAATCAGCTCTAGTATACCCATCGATATTCGTCAGCTTAGACAATAATTGTAAGGCTGGGTCACCACTTAATAAATAAAGAATAACCTTTGAATTTTACTAGCTCTTTCTCACCATTCCGTGGTGGAAGAAAATCTATTGATAATTATTCTTACTTCAGAATCGGATGATTAAAACTGCATGAAACAGTAAAAAATGCTTTCGCTGTTTCGTGCAGTTTTATTGTTTTGTACCACTAACAAGCTTTTTGAATTGGGTGATTGTAAAGTTAGGTTTAGAGCATTTATATCGAGCTCAGTCTACTTCAAGCATACTCAGAGGCACTTTACAACCAATATGTTATAAAGGTATATAGTGGATGATTTTAGCTTCTATTTAGCTTCGGTTTTAAGTCTTTGTTCATTACATCGAAGGATGAAGATATCCGTGATGAGAAACTGTTTATCTGCTGTAAAATTTCCACGGCAATAATAGCAGCTAGGTATTAACAGTTTTCGACAACAATAACACCAGATTTGCAGCTTTGAAGGCACCAAGTCAATCGGTGAACGCAATTTTGCTAAACCTTATAGACTTTTAGCCTGTACCTGTAGCCAAGTAGCGTGAGGTTTCATAACGACTTCTCTCTTTTTACACTTGAAGTTATCATATCACAAAAACTGATACTGATCTTTATTATGTCCAATCTTGAACTCTTTTGTAACCATTTGGCTGGTTTAAGAGTTCTCAATGGACAAAAGATACCGCACTCTTTCTATCATCTTTGTATTTTATCAACAAATGCGTGAGGATGCTCAGTGCCTGCCCCCGGAATTACAGTATCATCGAATTGGCATGAACAATCAGCAAGCAACAACCGTCACGATTCTGAGGTATCTCATACCATTTGCATAACAAGGCAACGGTTCAAAGGCATACAAAGCCAATGGGGAAGGGAGGGTTACAACAAGTAAGAGTCGAAGAAATTCGACAATTGAAGAAAAAATATAGGGTAATAAAAAGTGATAAAGAAAATGGTAGGTTTAAAAGAAATCCAAAGAGAAAGACAAAAAGCCACCAAGTTTAGTGAGATCTTCCACTACAAAAGCTGCATTCAGATTGCAGAACTCAGGGGCATATTCTTATTTTAAACAAATGCTGCAAACCAAAACTTTTACAAAGAGAAAATAGTGCACTAAACTGACTTGATGTAAGGGCTTTTTTAATTATTATTTTATAGGGTGTTTTGCCAAAATAGTCGATGTAAATTAACATGGGGTAAAGAAAACGGGATATTTCACATTTTTCCTAGCCTGATACACAGCTCCGCGTCTTAGTACAGGGTCTAACAAATGAAATGCGTTTGGTGAAAAGTCTGTTCCTTATTCCAGCATACGCATAATTAACTGTGAGCGCTTCCTGACAGAAAAATTCATACTGTTGTTTAACTGTCACAGTTTGTTGCCTAGTATGATCGACCTAAACGTCCCAGCGTTCTCTCTGTTATTGTATTGATGGGAAGCATCTAGTTTCTACCCTGGTTAAATATTGTATTATTTATACAAAAGGCTCAAATAAATAACTATTTCGCATCTTCCATACTTCTTTTGCTTTCCTAAATAGACAGTCTTGTTTTGTGTCTACGCCATGGAGCTTGATTGAGAATGCTATAGGGTTTTATAAGAAAATACTACCAGCATCTTTCATATGTGTGAAACCTTGGTTTGTGTCTTCAAAATGTGTTTAATCATCCATAAATGGAGAAGTCCCTGTGGCCCTTCAATACCAAGTATTGACCTCTTCAACATAAGAATACATTATTGTAGTTTACTGTTCCTGAATTTTTCCAGTATGCAAATATGACATTGTTGTCATTCCTCCTTAAGAACAACTAACATTATGTAATTATGTTACTAGGATCTATTGCTCTTATTTGAAAGCATTTCTTTGCATCTTCATTTTTAGCAGCTTGATTTACCATACCAGTGACGTCTTGTGTTACAATAATGCGTACGTTTCCAGAAGGGAAGTTTGCTATAAGTACGTTACAGTTCATAATGATTTTCTGTATTGCAAGTTAGTTTATGGAACGAGCGAAAGTGTACTTAGAGTTTTCATGGTTCATCTCATGGTGTGTAAATGAACTTTCAATACATCATACATAATTCTCCCAGGGTGGGAGATAGTTGTGTTGGATGATCAAGATTCTTGTGCACTACGTATATAAGAAAATTTTGGCATCCAAAGTAGGTGGTTTTCTTCTCCCAACTTTTGCTTTTTATCTTGTTCTCATTTCCCCCCTGTTTATGCTAACTACTCTGGATACTTTTTCTTTTCACTTCCTAGTTGTTGGCTATCTACGTTTATGTTTTGTTCTTTTTGGATCCTTTTAAGAAGTTGATAAACAAGGTGTAGCATATGAAAGTCGCAACTACATGATTGGCCTTCATAATACTGTTGATATTGAAGGTTAAGCGCATCAGTTGATAAACAAGGTTTGTCATATGAATTTCCAGGAGCACGATAAAGGAGCGAAGGAGAGTCCAAATGGTCAAATTATAAAACTAGTCAATGTATAATTAAAACAATGAAAGATAGTATTGAACTTGCCTTACAGCGTCACCGCTGTAAAGGACAATCGGTAGAGAAAATTTTATGATAGCATGGTGAATGGTAGATGTGATAACCGCGCAAGCGTAGTCGCAACTAGATGATTGGCGTTCATAATAATATTGATATTAAAGGCTAAGCGCATCAGTTTCAAAACAAAGTTTATCCTGTGTCAATAAGTGGGAATGAGATAATTACCGTAAGGAAGTGTAAATTATGAAACTAGTCAATGTATAAGTAAAACAATGAAAGATGGTAGAGAAGCACTTGCCTTACAATGTTGCCGCTGTACAGAACAATCGGTAGAGAAAATTTTATGGTAGCATGGTGTATGATAGAAGTGGTAACTGCTAGCGTAGTCGCAACTGGATGGTAAACTAGGTGTGTCATGAATTTCCAGGAGTACGATAAACGAGCGAAGGAAAGTCCTAATGGTCAAATTATAAAACTAATCACGGTATAATTAAGACAATGAAAGAGGGTAGATACGTACTCGCACTTCAACGTCGCGGTTTTGCAGGACAAATGGTAGGCAAAATTCTCTATTTACATGGTGAATGGTAGATATGCCTAGATGGTAGTAGAGCATGTAGTTACTAGCGGCAGTATATAGGTTAAGGAACAGGACAGAAGATAGAAGTGGCTGATGGTGTTATTGGTAGCCGTAAATGTGTAGGAAAATGTCAGATGAGGTACTTAGGGATTGACTTAGAGGCTAGTGTTAAAGTAAGCCCACAAGTTTGCAACCCCAGGTTTTTCCAATGCAACTCAACATCAGTAAATTGTGCTTTATAATTTGATTATCCCAAAATTTCTTTCATCTTATGGTGATGGTTATGATTGGTTCGAACTACAAATATTAATGTACACTTTAAATAGGAAAATAGGGTAAAAATAGAATAGCACGATGAAAACTAGGATTACAATCTAAGTAATGTCAACCTAGTAACAACTTACTTTTGTATTCTAGGTAGCAAATCCTCGTGCCCTCAAACAGGGCTTATACCTCTCTGCTCATCAGGAGGTACAATGAGAGATCGCAAATCCTCGTGCCTCAGCGAATGGCAACCAACTCTCTTACAAATGGACGATCGCCAAATAAGTCAACAATCCAGAAACAGGAAACCAATTGTGCGGTTTAGAGGTTAAGCGGCGCGTAGATTATAGGTAGATAAGTGCAATGGTAAACAGGTAGAGGATATAGATTGTTGGTGTATTTAGAGGACTAGTGGTACATGAATAGAGAGTAGTGTTTGGAGGGGAGGATAGGAGGAGTGATATGAAGTAGATAGGGATAGTGGGTAAGTAGATAGGGATGTGTCAGCGGAATGTAGTGCTAGTAGTAGTGTTAGGTATACAGATAGTAACGGTAGTATTGTGGAGAGGATGGAAGCGTTTAACTCGAAGGTGATGGTAGATAATAGTTGTAGTTGGTAGATGAGAAGTAAAGGCTTTCCTACAATGAAAGAAGTCAAATAGCAGTTGGTTTGTTATTTAATTTTTTTTCTACAGTCTAAACGCAGGAAGTCTATTTACTAACGTTTCGGTCAACCAGACTGTAAAAATAATCCTAACCCAAATTTTCGAATATCCTGCTCTCGCTCCTTGAAAGATACCTCGTGAACTAATGGAGAAATTATTACTCATCTGCACATTTCAAACACGACTTGATTTTGATTGTAAGACCTTCATTCAGAAGGATAGGGTGTCCAAGCAACCACCACTAGGGCCCATTTTTGCGGACTCTTACATGGCAGACCTTGACAAAAATATCAGCTGTATTTGTTAATGGAATAGATTGGATGAAACTTAAATTCCACGAATGCAAATGGTGTAAGAGATTTCGTTGTCGTCATCCATAGCCAACTGATCGTAGGTGCACCTTGACTAAATCCCCCTTTCATTTCCAATTTTGTTGATTTCCCGTTGTTGTAGTGGCTTGAAAGGGCATCTTTTTTGTCTAACTTTTGATATTTGGCATCCAGTTCTTTCTTGGTCTTCCTCTTTCTCGTTTTTCGTGAACACTTCCACGCATTAGATTTTAGTTTGATGACTGAGAGAAAGGTTACATAGTTCCCACTCTCTCATGCAACTTCGTCTTTCACACTTTCATTCGTTCGATGTGCTGTGTGTGGTATTCAAAAACTCTTTCTGTAACACTTCATCTCAAAGGCTTTAATTCGTTTTTCAGATTTGGCATTCAAAATCCACCATTCGCAGCCGTATGTCATGGTGAATATCATTATGGCCATCTTAAATCGCAACTTTGTATTCATGGTCACGGATTATTTAGTGGTGGCTGGTGGCCTTAATGGATGGCGTGGCACAGTATTATAGGTCGCATATGTCGTTTTGTAGCGTTGTCATAATAATTTCCTTTGAACCACACCCTTTTCATTGCCTTCATTATTTTTCTTCTATAACAACAATTTATTTTGCCATATCATCATCTATTTTCTAACAAAAACTAAGCAGCTACCACGTGAGGCCTTAACTTCGCGTGGTCACATAGCGTTCTAAATACAAGACATTTGTGTCATGAATCATCAGAACAGTCTCTTGAACTCTGGAAATGCCTGATGAAACGATGCTCTAATTTAATGTCGAAATGTACACAAAATGGCAATCGGGTTGTTCTGTCCTACAAGTAATGATCAACATTTACAACCTTCTTTGTTTCAATGTTGGGTTAAGAATAACTGGAGTGGCTGATGTTTAGTCAAGGGTTTCACAAATTAGAGATTGTCAGGTGACCATTGGACAATGATGTGATTGTAATGCAAAGTATAGGAGGTGATAATAAAATGAAGATCAGAACATTTTAGAATATTGATTCGAGCAACTACTAATATTGTCTTATTAGAAACGTTTGAGGTTTTTTTGAAAGAATAACGTCTGAAGTATGACACATCAATCAAAGTGTAAAATATCCGCATTACTCTCATAAATAAGGGTAGTGGTAATTATAAGAAGGGTTTAATGATAAATTCCTTAGATGAGACAAGATTTGATAAGATGCCATCGGTTCCAAAGTGTACAAAAGGGCTATTTGACAGCTTCTACAATTAATGCAGAGCAGCTTGTAGTTATAATCTAGAATACTGAATACTGAATAATACAAATTATTAGTGATTGTCAAATGGATTTGATGTTTTAGTTACTCTTTTTTCATGCGATGCCAGTGTCCCTTATTCCAAGATAATGTAGTTCTTACAGTCATCTCGAACTTCACAAGTTAACAATGCCGCTTTACAACAAAGGGCTAGAATAACAACCCATGTAGTATTAAAACGCTAGTATTCCCTTCATTCGCCCAGCTTCTTTCGCCAGCAACATCAAATAATTATGTAAGCGCACCACAGCCTTGGTGATTGACGCGACCGCGTTTATTAGCGGTGATTATTAGCCGACCAAAAATATTGACGCGTTGATGCCGTTTTGGCAAACGCAGACTACAAAAATGTAAGACGATAGATGGTAATGGAAACTGGTCAGTTGTTCAGCGCTTGAGATCGAGCTCGATCGAATCAAGTGGTGATCGAGGAAGTGTAACCCGCTTTTAATGGATACTCTAAATCATTGAGTAAATGCCCCGAGCGCTTATTTAAAGGCAGATTTGTTTGGTTGGGCGCTTATTAAGAAAAGAAAAACAGATCTTTCCCAAAACATACATCAGCTTTCTATATAAGAGATTGAAACACAACGTCACAATCAATTACTTAATTTACCTTCCTCCTCCTCCTCAACATCATTCTTTGAAAGCACAGACTCTGAAGTTATTGCATCCACGTCTTAAACTGTTCTGCAATTTTGAAAATGGCTTCAATCAAGCTTTGTATCTTTTTCATCCACCCTAAATGTACTATGAGCTTATGAAGACTTGGACGCTTCTAAGAAAAATTTCTCCCAAAGTGGGCGCTTAGTTGATCCTTGGCACCTTATTAAGTCGTAAGCGCTTAGTTGATAGTGTTTGGTAAATAAAAATTGCTTCAGAGATTCACAGATTTTCGTTATTTCTTTCTAAACATCAGATTAGTGTACTTATTAAATTCTTTAAAGTTAAGTCATGCAAAATCATGTGAAGAACAGAACAAATTGCAACTTAGAGAACAATATCAAGAGATGATTTAGATGATACCAGAGTACCAGAGCTTTGAAACTTTAAGGCATAACATCCACAATCTGGCATTTACTTTCCTACTGGATCAAGAAAAAACAACAATCAGAAATATTTGCTTGATGCTTTGAAAAGCGTTCTGAATGTGCTCTCTTCAAACTTGACACATCTTGTACTTTAAAAATTGATACATGTTCATAATTGATTGTTATTTTACCCTCTCGGCAACAAGTTCTTGTCTTGAAGTATTTAACTCCATGCTTTTAGACAAAGAGTGGAATACTGTATCCTAAATGATGTACAAGGAATGCCAACAGTTATCAAAAGGTGCAGCTACGTAGTAGAGTCACGTGTTGTTTGTAAATGATCAATAGCTAAATTTGTGACCTGCATCTGACAGGTATCTAAAACCCTGTCACCGACATGCAATACTAAGAGCCAATTAAGTGACATAGACAATTTGTATTTATTTTCCCACCACAATGCACTGAAGTCAAGAATAAAGAGCAGCTACGCACAAACCAGCATCTGCCTAGCTCTATTTGAGTGTATTTTTTGTTTATTTGCTTTTGAGCTCCATTCTTCGCTTAAGGTCTTTTCCCGTCAAGTCTAATGTAAAGTATAGACAAACAAACAGACTAACAATGTACCAAGAAATCAAAAAAGTGCCCTTATAAAGATCTATCTCTATTTATTGATGTCCATGGTTTCACCCTAACCTGAGACTGCAGAGGGCTAAACGCTTTGATTCGCCTTTTGCGTTCATGGATTGGGTTCTTGGACTGCAATTATCAAATAATGTGTAGGATGGCGTCCTAATGAACAAAATATGGTCAAAGCTTATCCCTCCTATCATTCACCTGTTATTTCCTATTAGTGCTGTAATCATTTTAGAGTGATTTTTTGTGCACTATACATACTACAGGAACAATGCTACTTGCCAAAATACAGACAAAGAAATACGTAGTTTCCATACTCTTTACTTAACTCTTGGAAGATCATGACTCGATTCCCTATCTTATCTGTTGAAACCAATCGAGATCTCCAGTGTGCAGAAGAACACTTTACACTGAAGGCCAGCAGATATCATCAAAATACCACATAGAAACTCATCAATTTGTCAAAAATGATACTTATAACACAGACAAACAAATATGTGACCTTTTGTGAACTCGATTCAAAAACAAAACTATTCTCCTCTGTTGCTACGAACTTACAGTATTGATGAAGTTATTATTTATCACTGTCAATTTATTTGATGTCATTGCGTACATACCAACAACCATTCCATTGTCAAGAATATAATTTCATACCGTAAAGTTGCACGTGTCAATTGACGTTAATCCTATTAGCAAATAGTGATAATTTAGGAGTTTCGACAATAACAAACGAAGAGAGGAGAAAGTACCACTCTACAACTCAAACTGTCCTTACATTACAAGAACGCTTCAATTAAAAGCTACAATAGTAAGCATACACTAACATACAATAGCAATTTAAACATTCTAAACGAATATGCTACTTGAGTAATATGTATCCGAAACACCTTCCGTTAAGATGATAGTACCAATGATGTCAACATCCATTGGCCAAAATGAAGCTGACTAGACGTACGTTGCATTAAATATCAAGTCAATATTCCAATAACATATGGCTGACAAGCTACCAAAATATTTGGATTCACCGTTTCTGTTATGGTATGAAGAATAATACTCGAATTAAGCTAAGAACAACCGTCACTATACAGCCTAGAGTGGTAGATATAGCCATTGCTCTACAATTACGATGCCACAAGTTGCCAGACGATTACACTTTGGTCAGGGGATCTCCATGAATTCCAAATGGTGATGAACTAAAAGCTCCATTATTATTTCAGGAAGGCCAACTTGATAAGACGTTACAGATGATGGTTGTTTCCGATTTGTATTGTCCAGTTTTTTTGTTGATAAGCTGCGTACAACTATTGTAAATGTTTTTTGTCATTCTCCTTCGGTAGTAGTGTCCATCCACATTGTCCTTGGCTAAATATGTATATACGATCAGTTTGTCGTTTCTTCTTACAGAACTTCGGATATAAACAGACTCCCCAGAAAGACACTGCTGCAGCCACACCAATCATCCATAATATTTCAATGGTCATTTATAGTTCGACAGTATTGAATAGAAGAAAAAGTAAACAATGACCTAGAAACAGAACAGAAAAGTCCTTGCAAAACACGGAAGCTACATGTCACGATAATGCCTTGGTAATGATCGCGCCCATTTATCGATCCAATGTGTTGTTTTGTTCAATTACCTAAGGAATAATATTTACTGTCCCAAAACCATACATCAATACTGCAGGTTTTACCAGTAGAACTTGCTGAAACCTTTCTCAAATGTTACTATACAGAAGTGAGGAAAATAGAGTAACGCTCATATCATAGCAGGTAGCTTTGGCTTCCATACAATTTAAAGATAAACTTCGAACAGAAGTCATGAATAAGTGAAAGGTACTCTCTGACTTATTGACTTCTCTCTTGTATGAGACTTCGATAGAAAGGTGGTTATTACAGGTTTTATATGAACATATCAGTCATATTGTTTTTCTTTAGTACAACAATATCCATTAAAGGCATCAGCAAGCGGTAGTATTTTTTTACCACCCTGATTGATAGTTATCAGGCCTATTTTCTGATCGCCTACCTAAAGTCTTTACTCTATCTACATAATTTGATTACAGTTTATTACTTCTGTTTCCTAAGCCTTCACTAGCATTAGCATATGCTATACTTGCTTGCAAGTCGTAACAAATCCAAGTTAAACTTTTTTCACTTGAACATTTAAACTAGCCTGGGGCAAAGTGCTTTATGTAAATTGAAGGGAAAGGAAAAGATCCCTTTATTACACACAAGTCACAGTGACAGGGGAGACATTTTAAACGTCCAGTAGAAAGGGATGCCGTGATGTTGAGATTCCTGCCTGTTTTTAATATCAGGATTTTTTAAGCTGAGAAACTTGCCACAGTTGTGTTGGTAAGGTGGTATTTGAATTGAAGAAAAGATGTAGTATTCTTGCACAGCAAGAGACGGTAAGAAGCCATATTTCTCATTAGTAAAGTCTGGCTTGTGAATTCCTACCGTAGAATTGCTTTGATGGCTTCAAATTTAGACAGCACTGAAGCCACTCTGCCTCACATATTTGATGGGAACTTATTTCTAGACGATGACAATGATTATGATATAGGTCGTTAAGACAATATCAATTCTTGGTAAAATTTTCCGATGTGAAGAGTCAAGATACCACGTTACATCAATCTATTAGCATGCTATAATGAAGATCAAAAGGATCAGATAAAATAGCAGAGAAAACACACAAATATATAAAAGGGTTGGGGTTATAGGGTTGTTAAAGGGAACATGGATCTGTTAATTTGGACGTTAGGGAGAGCGTAAGATATAAAACAGGACAGGCAAAGGTAAACAAAAGATTCTTTTTCTCTCTATAGTTTGCAACAGTAGAAATCCTTCCTCATCGAAGCTATGTTTTCGGAAAGGGTGTAACCCTTTAAAAGTACGCTTTTGAAGCAAAGGCAGCCTCATGCAACCTTGCCTACTCTTTTATTGGTCTTTTATCCCACAGTTGAAAGAGGTTGGGGATACCTATAGTTTGACTAGAGTCATCGTCATCAACATCCTGCAATATCTTTACTGAAATTGAGCAAGTGGAAAAGCAATTCACGAGGTCAAGAAAATTTCTGTGTCATCGAGAAGAGAGAATTTGAAAATATCAAGTTTGAAGAGATATCAGAGAAAAGTGAAAATGTCACTACCGGGACCTAAGGTAAAGATCAGGTGAAGTAGGAGAAAGAGAAGGATTGTGTGCAGCTTACGTTTGATTTTGCAGTATGAGGTAGACATGAACGATAAATACAGAAATCAGAAAGTTTAAACTTCGTTAAATTGTGGCGGTATAGAAGAATACTTGACATAAGTTAGACAAGGACGATAACAAAGGTCAGAGTGTCAGCAGAAAGGAAATGAGGATGTCAGAAAGAGGGAACTCGTACACTATGATCATGTCTTGAGACATGGTACATTAATTCACAGATTACCGTTAGGAAAAAGAGGGAAAACAGAAAATAAAGGACATTGCTAAGTGAGGTTTGTACGGGAACGGGAGTAAAACAGCAATTGAAAGAGAAGGAACAAATGGCATCTCATGATCTGCAGAGAGATAGAGAGTAAACCTGACCTAAAATGAATTATTTATCTATCTCTATGCATGTAAATTTTATAGCCAGCTTGGAATTTCGTCAGCTTGCGTTTCCTTATTTATCTCGGCTGAAGCCGTCCTGGTCCAGTGGAAAACTTTCTTGCGTTCAATACAAGAGGGTCACGGTTCGATTCCCCAACGGTACATTGCTGACGCCAGGGAGGTCACCCCAATTTAAAGTACATTATACACTTGTAAAAATGCAACATGTAAACGGCGTCACTTAGATAATTAAGCAGATAGTTTGGCATCGTACAATTTAAATATTGGTGCCATGAGGATCACTCGTGTCGCAAATTACGTGATGAATTAACTTCCTTCAGCAGAAACATCGGCAACTAGAAGAATCGAGAAAAGTAAAAAAAATATCGGGGAAATTAAAACGGAAACTATGAAGACATTGACCAAGTCGAAATTCGGAGATTTCGCTTTTCGGAAATCAAAAGTAAACGTTGGGAAAATGCAGGTCATGAAATTTTCAGGGGAAACGATGGAAATAGAAAAAATGTTTCACAAATAAAGGAGTGTAAAGCTATGGTTCAACATGAAAATGGCCACTATGATTCCGAGGCGTCAAGAGCTTTATAGTACATAAAAATTGTAGGTAGCTTCCAAGACGGGGTGCACTTTGGAATAGTTTTCCACCACAGAACACTAGATTTGAAGCATCATAGAAAAATAAAAATTCAGTAAATGCTAGAAAGATCAGGGAAAGACTGCCATTTTCGGGTTTCAGTCCACAGCTAGAACGCATCAAAATATCGACTTTACTAAAGGACCATTTCAGACGAGATGGCGTTCTGATAGATCTCATTGCACACGACTTTCCATCTTTTGGTCCGAAAAACAAGTGTGTCTAAACACAGAGGTATTTTTAGAATTTTCTATAATAACATCACTAATTATAAGTACGTAGTACCCTGTTCACACTATCTTTTTAAATCGTACCAGGAGCCGTGCTAGTCTATGGCACTCTTCAAATTCGTAGTGTCAACAGTTGGCACTGTTCAACTGAGCACGGTTCCTCTATCTCTCGACTTAATTCCTTACTGTTCCAAATGTCCGCAAAATCTAGCTGAAGACAACAGACAGGCCTAAGGGCACCAATTCATGCAATACAGCAGCAACTCGTATAATGAGACCCAAAATTCTTAATATCCGCGATCTACACTGAATAACACTGATAAAAAACTTTCGAAATCCTGCTTTTGATTTGATACAGCGGCAACAATATATACGTTTACGAACAATCTGGAGGTCGTTTTGTATGTAAAATAAGGACCAGACGAACCCTGAAGATTGACATATGACAACAGCCCCTGCCAGTAATAAGAGCAAAGAAGTTAAACACCGTCGTTTAATAGGCAAAATTGTCATCATAGGGCAACGGTATCCTTGCTACGACTCATTCCAGTCTTTGCTTCGCTTTTTATGCACTGTACAGGAATTTATTTTTTTTAAAATTCTAGACTAATACAAGGTTAACTACAGAAACATTGTACTTATCAACACGACTTCGAATTAAGCGTCCAGACTATTAGAACCTACTATCAACCGCGATCCTAAATTTCGAGCTCTTTCCGAAACCCGAAGGTGAAGCCATACTTGTTTCAATTATCTGCAACAATACATATCACCTATTTTCGCGTCTAGCTTCATTAATCTTTAGCCACGACATAAAAATTGAAATGGAGGCAAACTTTACAAAGCGGCGAAAGGTGTTCAGAAGGCATTCTCTGCTATAGTTAAAAAAGCACGAGACGAAATAAAAGACACAATCATTTTATTCGTATCTAGTAATACTGAACCTTGACATCAATGCCTGCAATACAACAAAGACTGATAACCAGATTACTATTAAATACAAAGTACACAGAATAGGAGACAATTTACAGGATGCTATAGAACGAAATATGATCTATGAAGGCATCGAAAAAACAAAACAATCAGTAAGGGTAGGCGGCGTTCAAAGGTGAATGTGACACAAACCATTGCTCAACTATTGTTACATTTCTCAACCAGCTCTTGCATTTGCAATCAATGGAGGTGTGATTGTGCTTTAAAACGTTTCAGGGTAGCAATTAACAATGACCTATGCTGATCTTGGTGGTTACAAGGCGCAGCGAGGTATTCTCAACAGCCTTTGTTGTATTTAAAATATGCAGTACTATAAAACTATAAATATATTTCATGTGTCCTGCATGTAGCTAAAACGATTCACGTCGCCATCTTTTGTCTGAGAACGCATAAAAACTTTTCCATCCTCACTCTCACCTGCACTTAGTACACTCAAATCAATAACGGCTCCTGTTTTCCTCGGTAAGACCTCGTCGTAGAAAGTATTGCAAGGGCTGTTGATATACTGCAATTTTACTTCGATTACATAAATCTTATATTACTGATTACAACATTTTCTATGAGGTCTAAATGACATATAAAATTGATAGGCAAAATTTGATGATTGTATAAAATTCAAGTCAAAAATAAACAAATGGCACTCAGTATACATGTTCCGGGATACGTTTGGGATCAAACGTATTTACCATTGTTGCCTTAAAAGATCTACTTTACGGTAAAGATCGGGTCTTTCTTTGTTTTAGATACGTATACACTCCATCCCTATGTGCTTCGACCACTATCAATATACTAACCATCGAAACTGTAGATGGTCTATACATTCATACTTTACCAAAGAACATACTTATAACATAAAATAGGCTCATCCTATCAATACTCCTGGTAGTTTGAGATGAATTCTTCGTCGCAAGATGAACCTTTTAACCAGTAAAACGGAACCGACCCGAACAAGAAAGGCAACCAGAAAAAGGGGCAACGATGATTTGCCTATGAATGGCGCTTTCAACAGTCATTGCTTGTACTCCAACGCCTCTTTTACTTTTTCTTTTCGTCCTTTTTCTTCTTCAAGGTCTTTTCTCTCTCCTTCTTTGGCGGTGGTGGCTTGTCACTGTCCAAATATCTTTGGTATTTTCTAAGAAATAAAAGAATGAAATGATTCTCAAGTATACAACAGTAGCGAATAAACACATGACAGTTTCCACCGTTGTAACACTTCATCTTAATGATATGAAATAGCTAAAGCAAGTTGTCATTTTTCATTGGTACTCACACACGAGGATAAGATCTTAGGGAAAAGAAATGTTATTGATGCGCAAAAGTCCACTCAGAATCACTATGGCATCCTGTCCGATGACCACCGCACGAACCGGAGGTCAACAAAGATGTTCTTAGAATCAACTCTCTTATTTTGGCCATATGATGAGTAGGCAGCAAACCCCATGGATCCAAGATATAATTACTTGTCCAAGAAGGAACCTAGCTCACCTACGGCAACTGACAAAGAACAGAACACATTGGAGAAGAGTCGTACATGATGTCACCAGGGGTCGCCCGCTACCTGACAGACGCTGATGATGATGACTTAGAAATCTTCAAAACCAAAAGCTGGCCTAGTAATATAACACTCCCTAGTATTCTTTGGTAAGATATTTGATTGTCAAATAATGCCATGGTTAGAGGTGTGCAAAATCTGACTTTCCAAAAGAACAATCACTAAAACTGTTGTGAACTATTTTCCTCTTAAAGTGACGTCCTCATAGCATATGGGCCTTTATTAACTTGCTTCTGATGAAAAATGTTATGACTGACTTTATACGATACGATCTGTTGGGCCGCTTCACAGGTGATGGTCTGACGTAAAGTGTAGCTTCAAGACGGCTGAATTCACATTTCTTAATCTCTATACAAAATTTGCCTGACATCAGAAAATATGTTACAATGCAACCTCCATCTCCAAAATTTAAATAAGGCTATCTAGAAGTCACGACGCAAAAGTCGAGCTTCCTTCGAAGCAGAAACTCTACTGCTGATGAAATGAATGGTAAAAATATCTATGTTTATGTTGAAAGAGTAACAAGAATTACCATGATAGGAAATACACCAATATAGCCAGGACACGAGTGAGGTACTTTACAATGAGATACGACCCATGCCTAGAATCTTTCACAGAAAAAATGGTTGCAGCAGTTTGTAGGAACATAATATAATCAAATATAATATCTTTGGTCTATTTTGCAATTTTGGCACATTATTGATACTCCAGAGGTAAACAAAAGCTTTGTGCATCCAAATCGCTTATCGTGGAGTTTATTCATATCTTAGGCATTATTTGTACCCTTATTACTAAAAACCACAGGAAAAATTAAGATTGTTGACTGCCGGTATAGTACCCAAAGTCAGGTACAAAAGAATTACAACCTACTCTCAGAATTTGGGAATTTAAATAAATATGCACTTGTGTTAATGAATATGCACAACTTGTGTCAGACCACACAAGAACAATCTGGTATATTCAGTAGCTATATTGAACATGTCGATAAATTCTAACAAAAAAGTAACCACTTGACGAATAAATAACGTTGTGTGAGGTCCTTTCATAATGGCTAACTCAACACGAATTAATACAACTGCGATGTAAGTAAAAAGTCTTCCAGCTGCTGTTCAGGTTTTCTTTGCACTACATACCATATGACATTGCCGGCTTGACGACATCATTCAAGTATTTATGTTGCAAAAAGAAATCTAATTTACATACAGCGCGCAGTCTAACAGTCTAGATTGTATTGGTCTTTCTATCTGACTTGCATTCTACTTTTTACCATCGTGCGCGTGACATCATCTGCGCTGGCCAATCAGAGTTCATTGCAAGCATGCTTCGAGAATCAACATGGCTATGAACCCCAGTATTGTTACTATAGAGCCTGAGACGTCGATGATTACCGCAAGGAGCGGTTTGTGAAATCATATTTGTTTCCTAAAATACAATGTTTTATAATTCTCAAAGGCCATTAACGATAGAGTAGGTTGATTTTTTAGTGTCTACGAAGCTTTAGCGGCAGACAATCAATTTTACATCGAAACATAGATTAACTGGAGTCCAAGGAAGACTTCGTACGTGAAGCAAAGGACGTAGGCAATGGATTAGCTCTTGGCGCAATATAAAAGCTGTGAGGGAAAGCAATCGGCATTGAAACATGGGCCTATTCTGTTTTAACCTTTGATTCATCTTGTCAAATGACAGCGAAGAGCCTCGTGTGCTGCCTCACAAGTTAAATGTTGATCTTAAAACTTGTGAGAGTGGTTTATGCCTTGATACCTTTTGGAATTTGATGAATGAACAGTGAGACATGCAAAATAACGATTTGTCGAGAGTCAAGATGTTTCATTCTGGTTTATCTATACTGCCCAAAGTCTCTACCAGATTATCGATTCCCTTCGAGGTTATTTATACTTAACTCAAGAGAAGATGTTGAATGCTCCCGGCTCTTTACAATTCTTAAGCCAAGGGAATCTTACAAAATTCTCTGTTACAAAAGGAAGATCAATCAAGTAAGGGCCCCATGACAAAAACCTTCATATGCAGTGGTGTACATAACGGAACAGGAACATCCTTACAAGTATGATGTTATCCGCATGCTTCTATGGTCGTGTTTTGCAAAGTACAATCACACATACGATCGCAAAATTCGCCTCGCAAAAAACTGCAAGCGAGACAAAAAGTTCGGGACGGAAATGCAGCTTTAGCCTAAACTCTCTATCTAATACGCGTTGCGTTCTCCAGTTAGACCACGCGGGAAAACCCCAATTCTACTCTCCATTTAAGAGTGAATTATACATCTGTAGCCATTCCTGACCAAATGTAACTGCTATAAAAACACTGCGCAGTTATGTCAGTTCACACCGCCAAGATAAGATTTCACGAATATAAGCGGGCTTTATGAATACCAATATGTAACGGGATAATAAGGAGGTCTCAAGTTTTAGGGATCAGAGGTTGAAGCTGTTGATTAGATCGATAACATTCATACAACGTTATGAAGATCTTTTAGTGTGCCATTTGAAAAAATCTTCTCTGGGTACTACTTCCCTCAACTTTTGTGTTTTTTAGATCGAAGGATAATATCTTACATTAACCATTTCTCGCAACTTACGTGGCATAATCCTTGGTCTTCAAGTAATCCAGAACATGCTAGTCTATGGCACTCTTCAAATTCGTAGTGTCAACAGTTGGCACTGTTCAACTGAGCACGGTTCCTCTATCTCT